>JAPVRG010149517.1:0-15983 GCA_029783565.1 Rhagoletis cerasi | reverse complement strand
AAAATATTGTGCAAAGTTCCGACTTTTCGACTTTAATTCATTTTATTCTTAGCCGAGAAACTTTTAGGCCGTATTTTTCTTTCTTACAGTAATTAAATATTTTTATTATAACTGATTCTGAAAGAAACAACTAAAAACGTTAGTTAAGCTCAAAATTATTGTTGTGAAAACTTACTGGGTCGTCTCGGTATATATATGTATGAAGACATATATGTATATCGGTCACCAATTTTTTTTTTTGGCATCAGTTATTATACATTTGTATATTTTTTAGCGAAAGAATTTAAACACGTTATTAGTAAAAATGACAATACAAAAGCCAATAACGATGCCAACAAAAACTTATTAAATACAGTAATGAATTTTACCTGTCGATATTTGCCTGCGGCAATGTGTGGCCCCCTCACCTTGTTTTTTAAAAGGTCGATGAATGATAAGCTTTAAGCAAAAAACGGGGTTTTTTTTAAAAAACTGTACTTAATGAGTTTTACCTATCACCCCACGATATGTAGAACATTGGCTTTTATATTATTTTCAATTGTAACCCCATTCTTCCCTCTCTCGTAAAAGAAAAAATTGTTTTTCAATAAAAATATGTAGAACAATGTTGAAAAGAAAAATATTGTGCTTCTATGGGCATTTGAAATAAAAACATTCTGCAAACAGAAAAGTAAACTAAAGAAAAACTTTTCCATTCAAAGTGCCACTGCTTGACCAGACAATAGCCCTACTGGCGTTTGTTGGCTACTGACCGAGGAACCTGTCAGCGACTGCATTCGACTCAGTTTTCAAATGTGCAACCACAAAAACGAACGAACTTTACTTTACTTCAAATGCAATTAGTGGACGGCCAGCCAGGCTGACACGCTCCTCACTGGTATCAGCGCACTTTCGCCGCTTCATACATGTCACTTGCTTTAGCTCAATTGCCGCTACGCCAACTTTATTTTATGCCTTTTGATTATATCCTTGCAAACATTGACGGGCCGGTGAAATGAATGCTGAAAAGTGAGAAGTTGTTGGAAAGTGACTTGCAGAAAACAAACTAGTAAATTTCCCATTTTTACTCTGTGTGGCCATTCTGTGGCCGAGTCCGGAGTGAAAGTGAAAAAATAATGAAATTTCTCGAACAAAAAGAAGGAAAGTGCTCACACAAACTTTGACCATAATAAACAAGTTTAGTTAACTTCATTAAATATTTATTAAGGTACCACTGTCGTTGGTTTAACAATTAATGCAAAATAAATTGTGTTTCGGTTGCTGATAAAATTGAAGCAAATAGTGGTGGCAACACTTGAGTGAGAGCGAAAATTTAATAAAAAACCGAGCGCAACTCAGCTGCATATTAGAATTTAAGGTCAACGCGTAATTTAATTTTCACCGGTTTTGGCTGAGAATAATTAAATAATCATAAGGTTGAACTTGCTAATGGAATTTGGCGAACGTATAGTGTGACGTACAAAGTCATTGGCTAAAATTTAATCAAGGAGTAGGCGATTTTTTTAAGTAATGCGAGTCTCAAAGTAATGTTTTTAAATAGGGTGAGACAAAACCAATTATATGGTGCGAATATCTGATAAAACTTGAGAAAAAATTTTTTTTTAATTTTTTTTTCGGCTACCGAACTACCTCTCGGTAGGACCTAAGTTGTCCAAGGGATAGAAAATTTTCTCTCGCAGCCGGGGAGATTTCAACAAATGCTTGAAATTTTTCTAAGACGCCCAAAATCTTAACTTAATCTTAAGACTCCTTTTCCCTTAGACTTTGCACACTAAAAAATTTAAGTTTAGTTGTTTAGTTACTTTTTATTCAAATAATAAAAACTCTCAACGATTTTTCTTGTTTTTTGACTTCAGCATGCCTTTTTGAAAATTTTTAAATGATCAAATTAATTAACTAAATAAAAGCAATTGTAACTAGGAATTTTTAATATACGCTTTATAAAAACTATGACCTGTAGTGAGCGCCTTGCTGGCAAAAAGCTATACTTTCTCTAAACGAGTTTTCTTGCTGAAGAAACTGACGAAAACGGTACGCAATTTGTTTTGTGCACTGTTTCATATCCCCTTCCGAAAGACATATGGTTCTTATGTACTTTATCAGTTTCATTGAACAACCGGAAATTGAACGCGACCTTCCATAGGAATTTTTTTCCAATGGGACAATGGTTGTTGGTCCAGACTAACGGCGTTTTCTTTTCTCCAAAAAATGTTGCCTTTTCATTGCCCTCGCCTTAGTATTTGTGTAGGATTGGCCTGTGGGAAAGTACTTATTTTGCATAAACTTAATTGCCATTAAGCAACACTGATATCCGAATGCAACACTACAAAGCGAATAAAGGGTCAGAACTGGTCTATCGATTTAACGAAAGGGACAAGACGTTAGAATACGAGGAGACAAATAATCAGTCGCGTACTTACGATCGAATGCGCCGGACGGACCACTTAGACGGGCTTCAACCCTATTAAGTTTTTGTAGCTAATAAGTAAAAATGTAAACGGTTAATGTGAATAAAGTGAGTTATTATATTTAAAAATGACTATATTTCGAAGGGGCATCCTACATTTGTGCGAAGAGGGCACTGAGAAGGCAACATTTTTCAGTTGAAAAGAAAACGCCATAAGTATGTATCTCTTTGTTTTTCGCGGACAACCAAAGCATAAGTAGATATTTCACTGGCTGAAAGGCTGGTGTAGTGGTTAGCAGTGCGTGCTACAACTTCACAGGACCGGGGTGCGACCAACATCAAAGAATAAAAATTTTTTTTCTAGTAGCGGTTGCCCCTCGGCAGGCAACGGCAAACCTCGGAGTGTATTTCTGCCATGAAAAATAGCTTCTCATAAAAATACAATCGCCGTTCGGAATCGGCGTAAAACTGTAGGTTCTTCCCATTTGTGTGACAATATCAAGGCGCACGCCACAAATCGGAGGAGAAGCTCGGCCAAACACATATTGCGTAAGCACCTATCTATTATTATTAATTGAACAGAATAGGCGAATCTTAACAACAAATTTTTAAACTTACTTCAAAGTTTTAGTCTGTAAAAATAAGTATATATACGTATACATATATGTACTGCTATTTATTTGAGTACCTACACTACAAAATAGTCTTCTGTGTCTTGTTTGTTATTATGTACACATTTATGTATGTATAATTATGTATGTACGTGCTTCTACAGAGAAGCGCCGTAGTTGACCTCATTCTTTATTTCGCATAATGTTCCACATACGACCTGGTGTACGTTCAAATGTTCGCATGCACTTTTCTTAACGATTATTTTCCATTTTGTTGAACCGCCTGCGGATGCTCATCTTTCAAGTTTCACCTTGTTTTCGTATAGATCTATTGATGGCATAAGTTCAATGCTTTGAATATTCTAAATAAGTGTGAACAAGAAAAGAATTGGTGACACATTTATTTCATCTCTCCTTTTTTCAATTTATTTGAAATGTGAGTTGAACTATGCAAATGTTGTTGTTGTTGTTTCGTCAGTAGTTCATAAAAATGCACATGAAAATAAATTGAAAAATTCCATTTCATAATATTTTCCTAAGATCACACACCGTCTGTGTGCATATATGTATATGTACGGATTATTCTAGAACGTTTGGCGCCATATATAACATTTTTCATACATTTCACTATCAATCGTTTGAGTTTTGCATTTGCTTGTCGTTTCTCCTTGCAGCAATTGCTTTTTCAATTTCTTCACCTCGTACCACCCCACCATTATTTATATGTCCTGGTATTTTGTCAATTGTCATTTTCTTCATTGAATTAAATGACTTCATTGGGCGTTATCAGCGTAGTCATTATCTTCGTCATCGACTGTCATAAAAGTGTGTTGAATTTCTCAGTTCAGTGGGATACATTTACTGATGTTGTCATTTTTGGCGTTTGTGTTTTGAGTCTTCTAAAGAAAACAAAACATTATAGATAATTTTTGTAAAACGACAGCATCTGGAAATATGAATTGGTTAAATTGAGTTATGCATTTTTCAAGCAAGTTTGGAAGGAGTTACCGGAGCTGGAGCTT
Organism: Rhagoletis cerasi; assembly: GCA_029783565.1. NCBI lineage: Eukaryota > Metazoa > Arthropoda > Insecta > Diptera > Tephritidae > Rhagoletis > Rhagoletis cerasi. Next base: position 11,943 of record JAPVRG010149517.1, on the reverse strand, counting down.
TTTTAAAGTCAGTCGTTGATTGAACAAAAAAATCTATTACTAGATGTTTCAGATACCAAACAACGCAACCAAAATTCATTAAATAGATACAGCAATCTACTTCAGTAGCATAGATATTAAAGTTTTTCGAATGAAGGTGCGGCCGGAGTTGATAAGGTGCATGCATCAACTCTTATGCAGAATATGGTCAGATGAAGGCATGCCCGACGACTGGAATTTAAGTGTGCTCTGCCCAATCCACAAGAAAGGCGACCGCGCTATACGCGCCAACTGCCGCAGGATCAGTCTTCTAAGCACAGGTTTCAAGGTCTTATCGAGTGTATTGTGTGAAAGAATAAAGCCCACCGTCAACGAACTGATTGGGCCTTATCAATGTGGCTTTAGACCTGGTAAATCCACCATAGACCAGGTATTCACTATACGCCAAATCTTGGAGAAGACCCGAGAGAAGAAGATCAACACTCACCGTCTATTTGTCGACTTCAATGCCGTTTTCTACAGCACGAAAAGGAGTTGCCTATACGCCGCGATTTCCGAATTTGGTATCCCCGCGAAACCAATACGGCTGTGTAAAATGACGTTGAGCAATACCACCAGCTCCGTCAGGATTGGGAAGGAATTCTCCGAGCTGTTTGACAACTAACGAGGTTTCAGACAGGACGCTTCCCGTCGTTATTTCTGTAACCTGATGCTGGAGAAGATAATAAGAGCTGCAGAACTTAACCGCTCTGAAACAATTTACTACAAGAGCGTGTAATTGCTGGCGTATGCTGATGACATCAACACCATCGGTATTAAAGTACACGAGTTGTGTTCTGACTTTTCCAAAGCGAATGGGTGTGGTGGTAAACGAGGACAAGACGGAGTATCTCCTGTCATCAAACAGTAAGTCAGCGCATTCGCTCCTCGACACCCACGTCACTGTTGACCGTTATAATTTCGAAACCGTAGATAACTTTGTTTATTTGGGTTGCTGCTGGTTACATTAATATCGATAACAATGTCAGCCTTGAAATCCAACGGAGAATCACTTTTGCCAACAAGTGCTACTTTGGACTGAATAGGCAATTCAGAAGTAAAGTCTTCGTCGCAAGGAAACCACGCTCTACAAGTCACTAACCATGCCCGTGCTGGTATATGGCGCAGAAGCATAGACAATGACAACATCCGACGAATATTCGAGAGAAATATACTACGGAAGATTTACGGGCCTTTACGCATTGGCGATAGCGAGTACCGCAGACGGTGGACTGATGAGCTGTATGAGCTTTACAACGGCATGAATATTGTGCAGCGATTTGAAATACAGCGGCTTCGCTGGCTTGGTCATGTCGTTCGAATGGACACAGACGCTCCAGCCCTGAAAGTATTCGACTCGAAGCCCGCTGGTGGTAGCAGAGGAAGAGGGAGGTCTCCACTACGTTGGAAAGGCCACTACGTTGGGGAAGGACTTAGCTTCACTTGGCATTTCCAATGGGCGTGAGTTGGCACAGCAGAGAAGCAACTGGCGTGCTTTGTTGGACTCGGCCCAAATCGCTTTGGCGATTCCAAACAAGAAGAAGAATCAATTTTTTGCGCTTTTTGTTGAACTTATGCTATTTAGTTCCGGCTGTCTCATTTTTCTAATGAGTTGTTGAAATCTCTACATGAGTGGTCTTAGCTGGAAATTTTAAACCCCCACGTGGCGGGTCCATGCAACCTTTAAAAACCTCAGTGCTACCGATTGCTTTCTAGAAGAAAACTCTTATACATATAGTTATTTGAAAAAAAAACCGTCAACAACATCTGTGTTTTTGGTCAAAGCGCGCTTTTATGAAACTTAGTGCTTTACATTTTTTATAAAACAGTTCAACTTCAGTCCAATTAGAAAATACTATATATAATTTTTATATACATATGCACATTGGTTTATAAAGATACATAAAGAAAACACATTTACTAGTGATTGGCTTCTCCTCCCATTTGTGGTGTACGCCTTACAAAGGGGAGGGACCTACAGCCTTACACCGCCTCCGAACGGCGATTGTATTTTTACGAGAAGTACATCAATGTATGTAAATGCACGAAAGTATGATTGCATAAGCATACGAGTCATAAGCCAAAAGCATTCATTCCTTTCACTCCATTCGATAACCAATTCGCAAAAGAAATTTAACTGCGCTAAGCCGAAATAACTCTTTATTTGTGTCACCACATAAGCCCACAGAACTACCGTCTAAGGACGTGCATAAGTAAGACTTTGCATGCCACATGCCACACGCTACATTCACTGCCACGCACAAGCTATAAAATCAACTTGAAGAACTCCAATTGCCTGGAAACCCAAAAAATGACGAAAACGATGCCATAAAGCGAAAAGCTTCGTTTTTTATTGTAACTTTTTATGTTACAACAACAGCAACATAATGAAATGCGAACTCATTCAATACAAACAAACTACGAATATCGACGTTGTCAAACACGCTTACATGCCGCACGGAAGACGACGCGCGTCGCCACTATAAGGAACTTTTAGACGCTCTTCAAGTTGGTTGTTATTACTGTGGTATCCTTTCCGCTGCGCCTCGTTCACGTTTCGTTTGAAGAGCTGCAATAAAAATCAAGAATATTCGCAATGAATTTTGTCAACTGTTAAATAGAAAATCGAAAACGATTAAACTACATTTTTTGTTTACTTATTTATTTATTTATTTCCGTATGCAAAGACGCCGAAAGGCAAGCGAAGTAAGAAGGGAAATGGATTTCGTGCAAGCAATGTTTGAAGTACATATTTGCTCCTTGCTGTCGACAAGGATAATCGAAGCAATGTTGTGGATGCATATATATGTAGCGTATGTGTATGTGTAGGCGACTGAATAAGTGCCTAAGTGGGCGGTTGATCGAATACGGAAAATAGGAAATTGAATTTTTCAAAACGAAACCGCAATTATTGTAGATACATATATGTATGCACGTACATGTATGTACATATTTACATATGTATGCATATGTGAAAATATGTACATGCATGGAAGGTCGGCCCTATAGTAGGACGGCAAAAAATTGACAAATAAAAAATACTGACGAACACTGACGCAAAAAGTCAACAGTTAGAATTGCAGAGCTCCTCACTGAAAAAGCGGAGCAAAAAAGAAATAAAATAATATTAAAAGAAATGCTACGCTCTGCCGCGACGCGCCAGGCGGCCCACTATAAATGCTAAGAAGGATTATAGTGCGGCATCAGGAGAAATAAAGCACCACTGTGGGGAAGAAGTAGTCTGAATGCAATGAAGGTTCAGCGGCAACACGTACAACGAATGACACGAACAGCACGAAGGAGTCGGCAATAAAAATGGAAATCGAAAGCAATAAAAAATAAAACTTTGTCGTTTTATTTTTTTTTTCTTTTTTGTGTGTTAGGCTGTAACGATATTGCCGGCAGAGTTTATATTGCTTTGGAACTTATTTGGGTTCCTAGGCGCAATGCACAATTCAATTCGCCGAGTGCACCAATAATGGTCTAGGCATATGAGGTCTGTGGTGGCGCAAATATTATTCGTAATTCGGAGAGTGTTATGGGGAAAGATAGAATTATAAAGTCAACTCTATAATCAGTTCAAAGCATTAAATATTCATCAAATATTTTATGACATTTAAAAATGGCGAATCTTTGAATTCAAATTATATGTTTTTAAAATGTTTAAAGTTGTATAATATATATAATATGGGTGTTCATTCAAGCATGTAAACTTGAGCAACAGGTAAATTCATGAGTTTACTTTCAACGAAAAAATTCAAGATCAAGTAAAAAAATTAAAAATTTTATTATCTCCAATGAATTTCTCGTACCTGATTTACAAATGCTGAATATTTGTGTTAAAAACGATAATAAGTTAGACTTAGATGCTTTTATTTCGAGATTGTCCTTTACGTAAAATTATCAAGCTCTTTACGCACTGAACTCATCGTTTTTTGAGTAATTAATAAGTTTTTTTATTCTCGTGAAAGAACCACGTTGAGAGTTCGTCCATAGCATACGACATTCCGGTAAATGAATATTTAAAGGTTTTTTTGGCAGAGTTGGTATTTGTATGTGGCAAATGCATTTGACGATACTATCTATAAAAGTGCGAAAAATGTAATATAATCGAAAAATTTATGTACAACGGGTTTTATGTGAAACTAATTACCTAAAAAGCTTTAATAAAATCTAAACAGTAAAATTAGTAATCTGTTCTTTTTGCTAGGGTCGCACAGTGCACCGAACGCAGAGAAAATGCAAAAATCGAGTGTCTGGGAATACAGAGTTTATCGTATGATTTTTAAAGTTAAACTGCACTTAAGAAAAATGTATAATATATCTTGGGATAAAATATTCCTTAATATACCAAATTAAAAATAATTTGTACACACCATTTCACTTTGACGCTTGGCATGTATAAGTAGTTGTTTTAAAAAATTTGTTTAAAATATATTTTTATCCTTAATAAGATGTACTGTTGTACTTTTATAAAGAAAGACATGATGAACTCAAAAATATATGTTTCATAAAAAATTTATAAAAAATATAGTTTTTTCAATTATTAAGTAAATCCGTGTTTGAAGATGCCCTAAAGTTTTGAAAATTTAGAGACCAAAAAAACTAAAATCTCTGGTTTATGGTAATTTGAACCCCCTTTTACCTGGGGAAAGTAAAATGTCTTCCGCCTCGTGAAAATATTTAATTCTAAAAAAGTGCCTACATTCCAACTTTTTCGTATTTTTTAAGCTTATCTGAACACACAACTAGCCTATACTCGCGGGTTTTATGTCATTATCACAAATACCAATATGAACACCGACACGAGGATCAACACGAAACCGAACACGAGGACATACCCGAAGACGAATCGGAAGACGATGACGAACACGAAGGCGAAGACGATTGAGAAAACGGAAAAGAATATGAACATGAACACGAAAATGTACTCGGAGATGAACCTGAAGACGAATACGGAGACGAATACGAAGATGAAGATGAACGTGATTGCCCACGCGAAGACAAACACGACTATGAGGACGGACAAAAAGGCGAGGGCGAACCTGAAGACGAATACGACGAAGAATACGTCGTAATACGAATGCGAACACGAAGACAAAATACGAATACAAATACAAATACGAAGACTTAGGCGAGCACGAATACGAATACCTACTAATACGAAGTCAGATACCGTTATCAATACTATTACCGTTATCTTCCATTATCTAGTATCATTACCAACACCATTACCAATACCGGTGACATTACCAATACCATTACCATTTGCGTTGCCATTACCATTACTATTACCGTCACCAATACCAATACCATTACAATTATCATTATCGTTACCATAACTATTACCATTATTACCACGTACGATGACAAATGCGAATAAGAATACTAATACAGTGAGTTAAGGTAATATTAAGAGCAATACAAATTTCTGCGGTATGAAACTAACGAAAAATAAATCGAAGTAGTGTAGGCTAGGCGTACTCCTTTTTTCGGCTATTCAATGACAAATAGCGCTGGTTAAATATTAACTCACAGAAGATACTGGTTATGGCAAATATTTATTAGGTGATCGCATATATGTATAATTGCAGTTAATGTGGTTCTGCTTCCCTAATACTATTAATTAATATTTTGTATTTGTATTGGTTTATTAATTCATTTCAATAGAATCGACTTACATATGTATGTGCTTCATTTTTTAACTTGGATGTGCTCTTAATAATATCACGTATTCTACGTTTAAGTTTAGCTGCTGTGACTCTGACACAGCCCGCAGGTCAAGGCGAAGGTGCTCGACTGATCCTTTTTTTAAGATGCTCGTTTAAATAGCGAACCGAAGACATACTCCCGATGTAGCCGCACCCACTGGTGAAAAAACGCATCTGACTTCAGTGAGCCCATTAAAGCCCATTCTTTTTCTATCGGGACTCAAGGCTCCATTCAGGTTGGTTACTGCAACTCCCACATACGTTGCTCATGTTGTCCGGATTGCGATGGCCGGGACTGGGTATCGTTGGTCAAATGTAATTGCCATACCCAATTGCACTTCATTTCTCCAGGATATCTAGCAATAGGATGGAGTACCTTCCTCATAGAGGGTCTGGACATTCCAGATGCATATGGTTAAATAGTAGCCCTTGTTTCGTATACGACTCAGCGTAAAAATCAAACATAATATCAGATCAGAGATCAAGGGGTGCCACCTTTGTCTCGCAGGCAATTGAAACGCAGATTATTTTCTCAGCGACTCGAAATCACACTCCACAAATTCCTCGCTATGCCCGTCTTTTAACACCGCGCAGAAATATGGTGAATGTCAAACTAAAACTGGAACTGTTCGGAGGCTTTTTGGAGAAGATGGAATGACAAACTGTACGAGGCACGCATAGGTGAACAACGAAAGCAAGGGCGAACACAATGGGAGAACCCTGAACAGAGGAAAGAAAACCAGGGGCGGAATTGAGGAAGTTTTTTGCTCTCGGTCCAAACTGGAAAAAGTTTGTAGGACCGAATAATTCAATAATTCAATGTTTTCGAATTTGTGAGGCTAGTCACTATGAATGAATTGATTTACGGGACTTAGGGGCTGTGGACGCCATCTTAAAAGCAAAAGTGGTCAACGTTTTTTTTTAACTCAGTGGAATAACAATTTTTTCATCTCTACCAAAATATGACCGTGGTAATCAATAAGAAAATGCATTGTTTCTTTAAGTTTGTAGTTTTTGGTCAAAAATTCAACAATTTGGCATGTAATATTATGCATAAATTAACTTCAAGCCTAGTTATTGTCTTCAGAGACCTACAGTAAAGTTAAGCTAGAACTTCTAACCCCTTTCACTGTTTTATAGTATCTTTTCTTTTTTTAATTATACATATAAGACGGAACATCACTTGCATCATATTCGAGTATGCAGATGTATCATATGTGAGTACGTACTCTTGTATGTATGTATGCCTATACGTATATGTACTTTGTTACATATTTTCCTATTTCGTCTTATGCATAGAAACATACAAATGTATTTTTGTAAATATATTCCAAAATATCCGTCCCATTTTTCCTTCTTTATTATCTGCGCTCCATTCTTCCCAAACATACTTTTTTCGTGATTCTTATCTATGCATTTCAAATTCGCCTCCAAATTCCGGTGCTTTCACATTTTACAACTACAGTCAACTCAAAATTCGTGAAATGAAGAAGTTGCATTTGACTCACTGCGCAACCAAGCATTGCTCTACCCCCGCTTCCTTGACGATGTTCTGACAAACCGCTCGCCAGTCAAGTGTAAGCCGCATTAATACGCAACCGCGAGTGTACGTGTTAAAGTTGCCATCATCCGACGCCAGACGAACGACAATTCCGCCACCAGTCGAAAGGGGCATTCGGAAGCTGTGCGCTTGGGAATTTCATGTTAGAGTGGTTCACGCGACCGCAGTATGTGCTTTTCATCCTTCCGCATTCTCCAGCCGATCCTCCTCTCCAACGAGAATGTAAATGAGCGCACACACACACACCCACACATCCATATGCTAATGTTGACTCGATTGTTTGCTGCATATTTTCGAGCGCAGCACACGTTTCTTGCTGCATTGGGCGAACAGCGTAGTGTGTTTGGGTTGATGATTGGTAGCATGTAACTTCCGGCTGTGCTCAGTGCTTTCTTCTTCATCTTATTTTTTGTAAATCCTTCTGTCTGAGGCGTTGATGCTTTTTATGTATATGAAGGAATGAGGCGGAGCGGATGGGTTGAAAATTGTACAGCAATGAGTGCATGTTTATGAGCGTGTGACAAATGCGTCGGGGGAAATTTAAAAAATTGCAGGTGCGAAAAATTACATTCGATAAGCAACTCCAGGAGACGCTTGAATCCTGGTATCTCAATGAACATTTTCAAGCGACATACGCGAAATAAAATTGACAAAAAATAGTTTTAGTATTTAGCAAATTTTAATAATTTTTAAGCGCTGTGCACATGGCAATTCAGTGCCAAATATTCGGAATCAGTTTTTTCGTTTTGAAAAACTGAAGCCGTCATGCATATGAAGCAGCAGTTTCGTTCCACATAAATTTAAAATTTGTTCTGCTTCAAGCAGCCTCCATGAAAATGGATTATAACCAATCAATGAATTTTGAAATCGTGTCAAAAAAAAAGAGCAACGCAGCTGGCAGATCACGCATGTACTTGTCTGTTAGAAAAACCAATAAATGTGAAGGATAAAACGTTGATGGCATTTTAAGGACATTCTTACGCCAATAAATTCGCATTAAATATGTAATTTAACGATCACCACTTCTGGAGTTGAGATTAAACTCAATTACCAATATAAAGCGAAGGTGCAGCGAATTGCGGATATTTACATATGTATATGTGTCTGTATATATGTATGTAGAATACATACATACAACGTTTATACTTACAAAAACATTTATAACCATTTGTGGATGGAAAATCGCGGTAGAATGAAAAGGCAAATAAAATCGTTCACTCTCTTACATTTAAACACTGACAAATAAATATACAGTGAGATACAATACAAATTATTCGAATCATTTAACTTTCGATTCGATGCGTTTGAAAGCAATTCGCTACAATTCGCTGGGAAACTCACGCAATGCAGGACTGAATGCCGCGTCGAATTTGCCGATATAAAATAACAGAGTGAGCATCTCAGTTTAAATCTACCTACGAAAGGCATTTATGGCTCAAAATAATCTGCTGCTTTTACTGTGATGCAAAGGACGAAAATGACAGGCAAGCAAGCCACCCAAACTCCATAGATATTTGCTTCCACGTATAAAAACTCTGCGATATATGTACATATATAAGTATGTATATATATAGAATGTAAATATTTTTAAGCTAAACATTAGGTATGTTTGTATGTATTAAATAAGAAGAAATCTATAAAAATGCTGCATGTGCAAAGGTAAGGTGAAATGGAGAGGAAATCCATTAAGAGGAAATTTTGAGCAACATTTAACGAAAGCGCCATTAAATCCAACAAAATCTTTCAGTAGGTGATGTACGCCTGTTTGTCTTAATTTTTTTATTTGTTCTTTGTTTTTATTTAGTGGACCTTTGCGTAACAGAGAAAATACATGAAAAAATTAGTATTTAATTACTGAAGTTCATGAATGAAGAAAACAAACTTATGATTGCTTTGGGTCAGAAAAATTTGCAAAAAATATGCATATGTACAGCCGCTACAGAAACGACTGTAGACTATATAGTAACGATCTCTAAGAATGTACATGATTTATTTGTATATGTGTATTTTATATGGGCATTTCCAGGGGAAGGTCCATATAGTCAAAAATTAAATGCGATATATCTATGATAGTTATGGTACAATCTAATTTATTTTTTCAATGTATATTGGTTGCATACGCAGAAATATTTTTGCAAAAAATTTACCCGTTAAGTGGCGCCGGGATCGAAATATTTTGAAAATCCATTTTTGTGGCCCGATTTCGCTAAAACATGCGATATGTATCATATACATAGTAAGACACATATTTACACAAAAATGGACCCGCAAGATGGCGCCTTAGCCGAAATATTGTTTGATATCTTTTCTAATATCTTTGTCACCAAAAATACACAAAAAGCCAATTTTTTTTTACTATAACATGAATTTAAATTGACTTTTTTTAAAACTGTCTCACGGTAAGAAACGGTGCGGTCCGTTGCCATCGAACGACTCGGGTAAGTCTTTCATAATTTTGACAAATCTGGTACTGCCGCTTTTCGTAATTTTACACGGACGTATTAGTTACGCAGGGATACCAAATTCAGACATCGCGGCGTAGTTATGCCAACTTCTTTTCGTGCCGTTGAAAGCGCGGGATATCTCGCGCGTAAGTTGCTCTAGTAGGAATTGAGTACAAAACGAACCGCAGTGCACCGAGGAGAACATCTGTTCTATTAGAGCAACCAGGACTTGCCTAGGCTAAACTAGGTCATGCGGTCAAAGTATTTTTGTGCAGGTAAGCTTTCCGCGCTTTTTAAAAAATAACCCTCATCAGGCCAAATACAGCTACGCAGTCCACAGTATTGTTGCGTCCAAATTGTTTCCCCGTTTTATGGATGTTTTTCATGTAGGTAGATGTAGTTTAGCCTAGCCAAAACTAGTTTGTCCTAGAACGGGTTTGGACGGTAACAGACATAAGAATTGCTACATTTTTATATGTGGAAATTGCACTGTTAAAAAATTTTACGGTTTTTTGTTTAGAAGGCAAACCCAACAAGGATTTAGTCCACCCCAACACATTTCTTTCTACGGAAGATTTACGGGCCTTTACGAGTTGGCAACGGCGAGTATCGCAGGCGATGGAACGATAGAAGGAGAACAAAAATTGAAAGAGGAATGGAGAATAAAAACGAGAGGAAATGAGAAAACGTCAAAACTAATGCCGCGTTTATTTGGGTATGGCGGGCGCTGGCACTCGTTGGCGTTAGAAAACGCAACGCTAGCGCTCCAATTTAGGGACGGCAGTAATAATTCTTAAAGTGCAGCCGAACTCCAGCTTCGGTTATGTTCAGCCACAAAAATCGATGTGCGGTCGTAATCTAATATTTTGTTTTCATTTATTTCTTGGCGACTTAACCCGTGAAAATGAATGCGTGGTTAAGCAACATCTTATTCAACGACACTTTTTAATAACTACCAAGTTTTTGTAAGGCAACCTTTAAAAATTGGAAAACGACACCCACACTACTGCAAATATATGTACATACATATTCCCCCGAATCGGAATGTCAAAAATCAATTACAACTTAAACAGTCAAGTATTATAAAATCAAGCAAAACAAGAAAAAAGTAAGCTAAGTGTACCCAACCAACAGCCAAGTCGTAAGCCAACTAAACAACAACCCGGATAAGGCATACTCCACAGCCAAGCAAACATATCGCACCTGTGCAACATTGATAGACTTGTGGCAACAACAATGATACAAATGACTGAGCGTGAGTGCTCAGCGTGAGTGGCAAGCGGAGAAATCGAGGCGCCAAACGGATGTTAGACAACTAAATCGGAAGGCGGGCGAAAGCAATTCCGAATTCGTTACGACGAATTGCAAGTAACTCCAGTTGTAGTTGTTTATGTTGTTGGTATTGTTTTTGCTTTTGTTAAACGACTGTCTGTACTTTGCCACAATTGGAAATTGAAATTGTAACCACGGGTGCCAATCCCAGTGCCGTTGGCAGTATCCATGTTGTTGGTGTCCATGTCAGTAGCATTGTCGCGTGTTGATACCGGTGTTGCATGCAAAGCAACGAAACATCGCAAACAGGTACATATGCGAAGCAAGCACCGAGTAGTCTGTTAACTGAATCTACTTCATACATACATACGTATGTGTGCATATTCAAATATCCCTGCAAAAAATGCGATGAGTCCGGGATGTGTCCGGGATGAGTCGCAAAGGAACATGCGACTAATGCCACTTTGCATCCCTTTGTATGGACTGAACTGTTCCCTTTTGTTCGAGCATGTCCTATGAAGAGACCAATTGTTCCCTTTTATACCTGAATGGGTATAAAAAGCGACTAGTTGCTTTTAAAAAATTAAAATAAAAATTCCGCCAGCTGCGATTTGAACCAAGGTCCGCTGGATTGCTAAGCGTATACTCTCTCTACATGCCAACGCCGCACATGGAATTTCATTGACTAAGTGCCTACATAACATTAATACCCGTTAGATATCGTCGCCTGGGTAAATGTTTGTCGTATGTTATTCACGTTTCCTATGCGCTTACGACAATCTTTTACCCAGGCAACGAGATGAGTTGGGGACTAACTCATCTCCAATTATACCCGTAAGGGATGAGTCGAGACTAATTGATCTACAATAATACCCGTTTGAGACTACTTGTGACTAATTGATGCCCAATTGTACCCGATTGAGACTAATCCGGGATT
>JAPVRG010149372.1:1694-12151 GCA_029783565.1 Rhagoletis cerasi | reverse complement strand
AGTAGCATATATGTAGTGAGCTTGCTAAAATTTTCTTCGAGGTTTATATTAATTATTATACAATGGTAACAAGTATAGTGAACTAGTAAATTCTTTGCACTCATTAGGTAATAAGTAGTGAGTGATTTAACAGTAAACTAACATTAAAAAAAATAACTGCATAGATGACTACTAATTTTTCAGCACCAAATAAAAAATGTTATAGGTACTCCTTTTTTTTAAACTACATAATTCCTATTCATTCTAGTCGACATAATCTCGTATAATTAATTCGCGTTTCGTAAACGTATTCGTGCTGCTTAAATTCGGTGTAATATTGAGGCTACTGAATATGCTTCCGCCACCACCAGGGCTATTGCTGGCGCTGCCAACGCCGCCGCTGCCTCCACCGCCACCCAAGCCCGCACTGCCATTACTGTTATTACCGTTCAAGCTATTCAAAGTTATGTTGAAATTACTATTGAAGTTGCGCGTATGTAAAGTAGCGCTTGCTGTCGCTGCCGCCGCACGCTCGCTCTGCAATTTATTTAATTCATTTTGTAAACGCTGATTACTCAATCGCAAGTTTTCATTTTCGCTAAGGCACTCGCGTAGGCTTCCAAAAAAAAAAAAAGAGGCAAATGATTATTGCAAACAAAAGTGGTTTTCAATACAAATATACATACTCACCTCTTGATCTCGTCCTGCATTGTTTTGATATACTCGCAAGCCTTAATTAGTATTTGAGACTTGGAATCGCTGGGCGGCATGCGATTGCTGTTGCTATTATTACTGGCACTACTATTGCCACTGCTGCTGTTGGTGTTGTTTTTTTGTGGCATTTGTTCCACCGCGCTGTTTAGTTGATTACTGGTGTTACTGTTGTTACTAGCGCCTTCTGAGGGCAACATTTCTTTGAGTTTGAATATCCAATTATTTATTTTATCGCGTCGTCGTCTTTCAACCTCATTATGAGTTGCGCGGCGCTTGTCGTCGCGCTTTATCAACAAACATATTTAAAAACGCAATCATATAGAAATAAAAAATATATGTATATATATTTACTTTTACACATGCCTACCTTTTTGTACGCCTCCAATATGCAACTGCGTTTTGTACTATTGCCCTGTATATCACCGCTGCTTATGTTTGTTACTGTTGCGCTATTTTTATTCGAATTTGAATTTATACGCCCATTGGCGGTTGCACTCGGTGGATTACTTGTGATTATGCAAGGCAGCGTTGTGTTGCGCAGTATTTGTACGCCATTAATTGATGTTGGCGCGGAAGTAGTTGCAACAGCGCCCGCTGTGGATGTTAAAGTTGAGTCCGGCTCTATTTTGATTGCTTCTCTTGCGGTGGTAGTGTTAGTCATTGGGCTAGGCGGGCCTTGCAACAGCACACTGTCTTCGCTTAGTATGGTGGGCATATTGTCTACGTATTCCTTGACAATATAAATTTCGCAGCCGTTAGTTAGATGCATTGGCAGCGTAGCGCTCAAGGCATTGCTTGTATTAGTACTACCTGCGCTACCATTGGCGTGCGCATTATCTACGCTGGGCAGCTCACGTTGCATCTGGTTTACAATGCGATATTGCACAGGCAATGTCTGTGTAGCCTGTGTACTGCTACTGCTGTTTATATTTCCAAGGCACAGCGCATCTTCGTGCTCTTGTTTAATTTGTGTCAGTGTACTACCGATGGCCAAATAGTCCTGCGACTCGTCAGAGTTCTCATCACAGATAGTAAGAAAAACATTTGCGGGTAACATGCTAACTGTTTCGGTATGGCTTGTGGCCGAGTTAGTGGTATCACTCAAATAGATGCTGCAATTGTAGATGAAATGAATTACGTAAATTGTATATAGTGACGCTTACTTTTGTGTGCCAACGATGTTGGAAGCTAATTGGTTGGTGTTGATGGCACATCCATTACCGATGCCTGCATCGATATTTGTCGGTGCTACGGACAACTCCAACCTTGCTCTCTTGTTCCTACTGTTCATTGTGTCCATTCACTCATGCTAACTTTGGTATTCCTGTGTGTATGTTGTACCGCCCGTCGACCACAATGACCCCCAAAGCACAAACGCACTATCGCCTCGTATTTACACTGTGGGATAAAATTATAGAAGCATTGAATTTTCTAAACTCGTTAAATAAATCACAACAAATTGCATACGTAAATAAACAATATTTTCCAATAAGATATCTAACATTCTGATTTTTTTCATTATACAAAAAACAAAAATGTCAAATAAGCGTAAATCTGGTTGGAGAAGTTGCCAGTCGTTTCAATTTTCAATCTCAACCAAATATGGAAACGGATTATTTAAAATGTTAAACATTAAAAACATAGCAAGAAATATATTGCAAGCATACACAAAAAATTTATTTTGTTTACAATTAAGTCAAAAAATTAATTAATTGCAAAAATGTGTTTGAGAGCCAATGAATAAATTGATAGATTTCGTAAATTTGAATGGCACTGTACAGATTATTTTGACAGGTCCTAGTTTATTTACCTCCAAAATGCTTCAGCTTGCTGATAGGACGCAGGATATGGAACTATTTTTTCAATTATAACAATGAATGATGAAAGCAAGGATACCACTGGGCAGCCGAGAAATACCACATTGAAGGCATTTATAGACGAGAGTAAAGCCCGGCTGAGAAAGATATTGGAACGTCTTGAATGGAGAGTAGAAAGTGTAAGTGGGTAGCAAGTGCTAATCAGATCTATTTGAAATGTTAATTTTTCTCACAGACTATTGTGCAGGACACGAATTCGGTGGATGCCATACAAAAGGATATACATCTGGACATTGACTCAGAGCCAAAGCTTCCTCCAAGCTATGCTAATGGCAATTCAATAAGGACAGGTATTTTATCAAACACCATAAGTACTACATATACAGTTTTTCACATAGTGCTCCTTAGATGTTGCAGAATTGCGTAAAATCGTAAGTGATGAAAGCATAGAGGTTCCGAGAAGGTTCTCAGATTTGCAGTTGAATTTCAAACGGCAGCAGAAGCTCGCAATTTACGAGCATGCTGTGGCTAACACAGAAAAATGCACGGTGCCAGTAATAAATGTGCCGTAAGTATAAAAATAATACACTCGAAAGTATGCCTGCTTAAAACCATAAATTTTTATTCCTTTCAGGGCATTGAACGAAGGTACACTAACGTTTGCTGAAATTGTAGCACAAAAGAAGCGTGAGACGAAAAAACGTCGGCGATATCGACGTAGTAAGCCAACGCATATTGAAGAGGTTCGCGCCGTTGTAGATTTACAAATGCAAGCATTGCAACATTATCTTAAAACAAAAGCTGCAGAGGAGCGCCGAACTAAATCGGAAATGTATAAGCAACACAAGCGACCATCTAAGGAAAGATTGAGTAGGCGAACAACTCGTGAACCAGAGAAGCATTATAAATACCAAAAAAGTAAAAGTAGGAGCTTTGACCGCAAAAGTTCTAAGAAAAATAGACCTAGAAGTCGCAGTCCAGTCAGAAGTCACAAGCATCAAAAACACAAAGAGCATGTACTCGACCGTAGCAGTAGTAGGAAAAGAAAGAATTATAAACATCGCAGCAGGAGCCATAGCAAAAGCAACAAAAGAAAAAGTCTCAGACGAAAGAGCCATAGCAGAAGTATCGAAAAGAAAAATCACAAACGACGGAGTAGAAGTCATAGTCGAGACCGTCATAGAGGTGAAGTGCCTTATCACAGAAGCGAAAATCACAGGAGGCACAAAGTCAGGCTGTAAACTAGGTATTTTGATAAATTTTAATAATATGTACATACCTATGTATTACCCCCCCAATTATGTTCATCGAATCTATAAAGTTGCTTTATTTTTTTAAGCTTTTATTAGCCATTGCACTAGTGAAGTTCTTCCAAAATTTATATAACATTTCGGCAGCTTTTCTGTACAAATTTTTCACTTAGTTGATACGCGTGTGCGCCTGTTCCAATGGAAGTTCAAGCCATAGTTCTTGACTCGTTCTTTTTTAGGTTTTTCGTCAGCATCCACAAACCAACGCCAGCCATTGCGTTCACAATGCTCAATTGCCTCCTCTTTAGAACCAAAATTAACTTGCAAATTGGATAGTGGATCTCCGCTGTAAAATATAAATAGTTGCCTTTATTTCTCTTTAATCACCGCTTAAATACTTTGCTTACGTTGAAGTCCAGCCCATCAGTGGGTTTTCCCAGCGTTCGCGATTGTCAAACTCAATCTGCCAATGTTGAACGTTATCAGTGCCACTTTGCATGGCATTTTTAGGTGGCACATGTATGCGCACACGTCTTGTTTTTATATGCTCTTCTGGCACGCCACTAATGGGACTAAGATCGACTTTTGTGGGTACGGTAATGGTTCCGCTAAGTTTCTGCTTTCGCTCCACCTCTTCCGGACGTGCAATAGTTGCGTTTACATCAATTTGAGGTGCATCGCGCGAGCCTACAGAAGCCATGCGGCGGCCGCAGGAAGCTACATTCTTCGACCTGAGTAAAAACATGCCACTTATGTTAATTGCACTGAAATATCAAATGCTGAAATGCATACTTACCATTGTACACCTTGGACTGTTTTTGCCAAAATTTGACGCGATAAGGACATCTTTATCGTGGCGAATAAATAAATACCTTGATTATTACATAAATTTTCTTTTGGCTCTGCGAAAATTTGACAAGCACTCGAGACACATTAAACAGGTAACAGCAATAGAGCAAAAACAACAAGCTGCATGTATTTTGTTGCCGATTTTTCATTCTTAAAAAGTCAACAAAAAAGGTAAACAAAATTTGACATTGCAGAGTAAAATTTAAACAAAAATTACAGTTCATGGACCATTTCGAATGAAAAAAAATCGAAATTCCAGTAAAAGTTTGCAAGTTTTATGAACAGAAGATTAATTTATTATTTTCCGAAGCAATTTCCTAATTAAAAAGAAACACTTCCTATCTTTTTATATATTCAAATAGGTTTATTTTATCAATTTAAACTATAAAAGCCCCACAAACAATTCTTTTAATAGTTTGAATTGAAGCACCATGCCATCAGCTGTTTTTCTTAGGGCCTGTGCCAATTGATAGAAAAGTACTCTGGTTAGGAAATTTTTGACAAATATGATTGATTGATTTCTAACCATAGTAAAAAGTTTTTCTCACCATAAACAAGAATCGCAGCTCTGCCCAAGGTGTATTAAATACATTTTGGCTCTTCCTATTGTTTGACACCTTACATGGATTTGCAAAAAAAAAACTCGCACTAAATCATGAAACTTCTGGCTGGGAAAAGTAGCTCGATTACTCTCTCAAAAGTGCTGCAAGTGAGAAAATTTACGCATACGGGAACGAACTTCTGTAATTTCTGACTAAACCCTGGAGTACTGGAACAGGCTAAATTTTGACATCGCACCCAATCGGCAATCCAGGGACGTTATTTGCTTATACCTCAATTGTCACATTCACATTTGTTTACGCGTCTTTTTTTTTTTTTTAACCATTTTACGATTGGGAAAAAAGAGCTTCGAGGAAATGGATGCGGTTGTACTGGACAATGGTGCATACACCGCAAAGGTCGGATTGTCAAGTCAAGATGATCCAATTGTTGTGCCCAATTGTATTATGAAGGCAAAGGCTGAACGACGACGGGCATTCATTGCCAACCAAATCGACGAATGCCGTGATGCATCCGGGCTTTTTTTTATACTCTGCTTTCAAAAGGGATACCTACTCAATTGGGATATACAAAAGACTGTCTGGGATCATATCTTCAGTAATGAAGGCATCGGCATTTCGCTGGAAGAACGGCCCATTGTTATAACCGAACCGCAACTAAATTTCGCTAGCATTCAAGAAGCTATGATGGAAATACTTTTCGAGGAGTATCATTGTTCCGGCGTGTATAAGTGTACTACAGCTGAATTGGCGGCATATAATTACTCTGCAGAAAGTGAAGAAAGCCCACTGCAGGCTTTAAACTGCGTTGTCATAGATGTTGGCTATAGCTTCACACATGTGGTGCCATTCGTGCGCGGAAGGCGTGTGGAGCGAGGTATACGCCGCATCGAGGTGGGCGGTAAAGTGCTGACAAATCATTTAAAGGAGCTCATTTCGTATCGCCACTTAAATATGATGGACGAGTCTTATGTTGTGAATCAGATAAAAGAGGACGTTTGCTTTGTGTCAAAAGACTTCAAGGATGACATGCGGGTACACACTTCTGCCGAGAAACGCGCAGAAATAGTAGTCGATTATGTGCTGCCGGATTTTACAACAGTCAAACGTGGCTTCATACGCAACAAAGAAAATCAGAAGAACAAAAATGAAAATGATGAGCATGAAGAAGGCGATCAGCAATCAGTGCGTCTTTGCAACGAGCGCTTCACGGTACCTGAACTGCTTTTTAATCCCAGCGATGTGGGAATCCATCAAATAGGCATACCAGAAGCTGTAATCGATTGCCTCAAGGATTGCCCTGTGTACGCGCACAGCGAATTGCTTCGTAATATACTCATTATTGGAGGCAGCTCACTTTTTCCAGGCTTTATACCGCGCTTGAAAGCGGAAATACGCGCATTGGCGCCAGATGACTTGGAAGTGTCTTTGATATTCCCTGAAGATCCCATCTCTTATGGCTGGTACGGTGGAAAGGAGCTAGCGTGCAGTGATGGCTTCAAAGACATGTTGTTGACCAGAGAAGAGTATGAAGAGAATGGGTATTCTGCTTGCAATGGAAAATAAAGTAAAAATTTCAAACAAATTCATACATATGTACATCCATGGTTTTTCATTATGCACTTGGTATAAATTATTTTTCTGCTTGAAGCGTTCTAGATCACGCTATATTTTCAATGAATTATTTTGTTAATATTTTTAAATATAACCATTTAAAACGAAACACACAATCGGAACCTAGCGCTTAACCGAAATTATAAACTAATTTATAGCATATGAACTTATGTTTAAGAGTACGCTGAAAAGCTTTGTATCTTGCGAGTCTGTTATTTTCTACGTGCTCTTACGCTAACAAAATCTACATTGGTCGCTTATTTTATTTAAACGTCCTTCTTTTATTCACATCTAATTAGAAGCTAAACGATTCGCCACATCCGCAGGTACCTTTTATGTTGGGATTATTGAAAACAAATTCACTCGATAGTTTGGACTCGACAAAATCCATTTCGGTGCCTGTAAAAAGAATAAGAGTTTGTTGAACTCAAATTGTAAAAAGTGCATCGTAAAAGATAAGAAACATGTAAACATGTAAGCGTCAGCAGGTCATTATATAATTTTAGCTTGCGCTGGGTCGAGCAAATTCTTACCAAGCAATGACAATTGCGCCTTCTTATCTATAAACACCTTGACGCCGTCCTGTATCACTTCTTCATCGAGTTTATCTGCTGAAGCAAAAACATTTATTTTCATATTTAAATTATGTATGTGTATGTACATATGCATCTTTTAAACTTTTACCTTTCTCTTTGGCATAGTTCAACGTATAGGATAGTCCATTACAGCCACGCTGCCGGACGCCTACCTTCAAACCTGTCTGTAATTAAATGAAAAGTTACTTTTTTAATTAAATAATCTATTATTAAGTAATAAAATATACTCACAAATTCTGGCTGATCTCTGAGCAATTCTTTAATGCGATTCACTGCTGCTGTTGTCTACAAATAGTGTTTTTTATTAAACATTTTTATTTCATATACCCTTTTATAGTATTTCATAAATTTTTGCAAGCTTACCAGTGTTAGAGCAGCGCGTGTGGGCATCAATTTGCGTCCTTTAAGCGCACGCACCGTCGCTGTGGCTACCACTTTGGTTGACATCTTTTGTAAACGTTTAAATTTTATCACAAATTATATGCCAAATTGTTGTACGCGTTTACTTGCGATTTTATTCATAACAGCAAATTTTCATATTTATTTCTTTTTCAACAGCGATCGTTTGTTTTTGTTTCATAATCGACGAAAGTGACAGCAATCAGCTGTTTTACGAATGCTTTGCCAACTGCATTTATAAAGTGACAGTTGTTTGTTGTGCGATTGGCAACGCTGAGGGTAGCCCCAAAATGCAAACATGTGTATTTTGACAATTGAGCGGGAGTTTTGACAGGGCGTAAGCTCCACCATTGCATTGAGCAATTTCTAGTTGGCGTTTGCTTGGGATTCGTTCAATCTTGTTTGGGTTTGTGGCTCCAATTGGACGCAACTGCTCGCGGATAGGTTAAAAAGTGAAAAAAGTGCTTAAATAATTGATATCGTCAATTGAAGGTTGTTTTGTTCGACAATTTTGTGATTGTGGTGTGCTGTCCCCAATTCTGCTAGTTCTAGTACGTACGTTTGTCGCGGCGCCTGCTGAAATATACATACATATTGGTTTGTATTGTTGTTTTAGTGGAGCTCCTCAAGGCATCTCGCATTCGCCTATCTCGTGTAAATTGTCGCGGACGTAGTCGTATCTGCTTTGGAAAAGTAGCGCTGGCATTGGGGCTAAATCACACACACACATCCATGCCCACAATTGTGGTCAAACACGCATGGACAAATGGATGAACATACAACAACAGAAAAAATATGAAGAAGAACGCGTGCATGTACTACTGTGTTTGTTGTTGCTTTGTTTTTTATTTAAATTAAGACATATGTATGTGCTCGGCGATTTTTCTTTTTTCTTTTATTATTTACTTGCTTAAACACAACGGGTGGCGTGCTCTAAAAAGTTTTTATGCTTTTAAGACATTTTTATAAAATTTACCTATAAATAAACGTGAAAACTAGGCAAAAGCAAGCAATTACTACTGAGTGTTAAAACTAAACGCGAGCAGATGCAATAAATAAAAAAAAAACGATAAAATTTGATGCTAACAAGGCTAAACTGGAATTTTAAAAGATTTAAGAAAACGTAACTGAAATCATAAAAACGTTGCCTTGTGAAAAAATAATAGATAGTGCATAATAAAATTTAGTTCAAAAGCCTATTAAGAAAAATAAAAATTTTATTTAAAAGAAATTAACAGTCACTCTCTAAAGTTCAACCGCCAATAAGAGCGCATACACAACATGGATATGGACACAGACAATGAGAAAGAGGTGCTCTGCGAGAAAATCATTAACGACATACATGCGGTATTCCTCAAGGACCCAGAGCTGTAAGTACATTCTTTCATACATTGCTAAATAGATGCAGCTGTAAGCGATTTAATAAAAGTATCAGCTTATGTTTTAATCAGCCAACAAGCATACATTCATATGCACACTCAATGCTGCTTGCATCCACACCATAAGGTTGTCTAAAAAATAGTTATATATGTATACATACATACATACCTACAAATGTAGGTATGTAGGTACATAGTTCTTAGACTTTTGCATTTGCACATAAACTTTTTTCATCTCATATGGCTGCAGCAAGGATACTCCTACAATATTTTCATTTCCCCGTTTATCAGAAATTCAAAACCTATTTCATAAAATCAAATGAAACAATTTTTGTGTAGTATTATTAAAAAACGTATGCCCTTGAGACAAAGAAACCACTATTTAATCTAAAAAAATAGTTATGGCGAAGCTATAACGGCTTTATACGAACAAACATATTTACATATGTATGTAGGTATATTCTGCGCCTAATTTTACTGCCCATAGTAGGCGCTGGAAAAAGAAAACACTTTTAGATAAACCAAATTGGCGGTTCAGTATTTGATTTATGATGTGTATGATTACAAAAAAAAAAACCCAGTGTCCATAAAAAAGTTGATGCATAGATCATTCCACTAACGTGTTATAACCATTTTCCTCATAATAATTTTTTTTATGGTTTCATAGTTTATCATGAGAATCTCGTACGCAATTTACCAAAAAATATCATAGAATCCACTCAATTTTGATTGTTTTGATCAGTAGATAAATGCTTAATACATACATACATAAATAGTTCATGCATATGTACTATGTATCTACTAAAAGCATAACATGCGGAAAAAATTAATTAGGTAAATAAATTTGCTAGTAACCTATTTTTTGTATAGCGTCAAACTAATCAAAACCAAAGCAAAAAAAAATGCCACATGATATACATATGTACATATTAAAAATAAAAGTGATAGGGAAAAATGAACAAAAAAAATCTTGAATTTACGCGGTATTTATAGAATATAGAGAAGAAACAAAAAAGCGGTCTTTTGCTTAGTACAATTTTTTTTACTTTTTTCTTTAGCTATTTTTTTTTTTTACATAAGCAAATGTAAAGAAACAAAAATTTAAGATAACGATATGTTTGTACATTCACACATATGTAAAACCATGGTACAATCAAGGTGTATTAAACAAGGTGTGATTGACAACTCAGGAAGGCTCTCTTTTAAGGTACTATTATGCCAAAAAATATAAACAAGCGATTGAAAATCAATGGAAACTCATACAAAATTTTTTCAATTTGACTTTATAGGATGGTTCTTC
>JAPVRG010149259.1:0-27519 GCA_029783565.1 Rhagoletis cerasi | reverse complement strand
CCAAATATCAATTTTGAGTCAATAAGCTTCAGTAGTTACTGAAATATCGTAGTTTTTGCATTTTTTCGAAAATACCGTTATATGGGAGGTGGGCGTGGTTATTGTCCGATTTCGCCCATTTTCAATACCAACCTACCTTGGGTAAAGGGCAACCTACATACCAAATTTCATTAAGATATCTCAATTTTTGCTCGAGTTATCGTGTACACGGACGGACGGACGGACGGACGGACGGACGGACGGACGGACGGACAGACAGACATGGCTTAATCGATTTCTCTATTCATTCTGAGCATTTTGATATATATATGTCTATATCGTTCTCGATTCCTTTAGGCTGTTACAAACAACCGTTATGTGAACAAACTTAATATACCCTTGTGCACAAGTGCGCTCGGGTATAAAAATATCTTCAAAAATTTACAATAAGTTGTGAGGTACATAAGCTGCAGCAATTATTAGGAATGGTATTACTGCTCGAAACTCCTGCCAGATTCCGTGAGAGATATGATTTACTGTCACTAATTTAGCTTCTTTTTCAGAATTTTGTGTTTCTTTCTTCAAAGATGGTTTTCAGGTAGACAACATTTATACGGACTTTTCTAAAGCCTTTGATAAAGTGTCGCACTTAATATTGCTATAAAAGTTGGAGTGCATTGGTTTTCAATCTAAGTTCCTAACATGGTTAAAGTCTTATCTTACAAATAGGACACTGTCTGTAGATATCGATAACTGTAAATCGAATCCCTTTGTTGTAACATCAGGCGCCCCCAGGGTAGCATCCTTGACCCCTTATTGTTTGTCTTGTTTATAAACGATATTAGCTCATGTTTTAAACACTCCAGATTTTTGATGTATGCCGATGACCTAAAAATCTTTCATAGAATAACCTCTTCATCCGATGTTCTCTACCTACAGCAAGATTTAGATCGTCTTTTAAGTTGGTGTGAATATAATAAACTGTTTTTGAATGTTAAAAAATGCTTTAAGATGTCCTTATCTAAATCTCAAAATAGCATTGCCCCAAATTACTACCTCTGTTAGTGAATTTGTTGACCTTGGTGTCGTGTTTGACTCGAATTTTTCGTTTGTAAATCATATTTGTCATGTACTTCCTAAAGTTTATAGTAATTTAGCATTTATTCGAAGATATGCCAAGGATTTTAGGGACCCTTATACTCGGAAAGCATTATATAATTCCTTAGTGCGATCTAAACTTGAGTATGCCTCTATTATATGGAGCCCTATTCATAATTGTCACGCTTCAAGGATTGAACGAGTTCAAAAGGTTTTTATCCGATTTGCCCTCGTTTCTCTTAACTTCTCAGAGCCGATTCCTTGATATTACTCCCGGTGTAAACTAATAAATTTGCTATCGTTGGAAAATAGAAGGCGTACCTATTTACTTAAGGGTATATTAGACTGTCCCAAGAATATATGGAAAAAAACTTATTTGCAAATTTTGATATGCATACCCTCTCCATTTGTGCTTTTTAGCCTAAATAACATATATATGAAGTTTAAAAGCCATACGATAACGATAACCCGTGCCGACTTTTAGTTGAAGTTTTAGTTAATAACTTGAATTAAGGCTGGAAAATCGTCCATGAAAACTTTGAAAATGCAATAAATTCGATATGTTTCCCATATTTGAACACATTTCTAGTAAATCCGCATCTTTAAATTTTTAATAGGAAGGAAGGACTTCGCGCAAGGACATCGAAAAAAGTAATTAATCGAAAGAATACATGGCCTTTGTAAGGGTGTATTACGAGACTGCAAAACGATATGTTTTCTAGTCGAATAACTTGTGTATGTCCTGAAGGATTGCAACTGTAGAACATTTTTTAATTGGTGTGACAGGGCGTATGATGAACATTCAATTATTAACATCAACTTTTATAACAAATTCTTTTCCTCCTTTAAGAAAAATGCTTTTCATAACATTAAATAAACAAAATAAAATGTTTTAGGGTTTGACATGTCCTCTCGGGTAGATTAAGGAACAAATTACAAAATTTTAAAATATCCTTTAAAATTTTTATCCTTTAAAATTTGTATTCTTTAATATCCTTATATATTCATAGAATTTTAATTAAACTGAGATTCTTCAAAAATCCTTAAAAATTTTAAATATTGAAGGATAATATTTTTAAAGGACATTTTTGACATGTTCCAGAAGGGTAATTGAAAATAAAAGTTATAGTTTATCTTGTTTCGAATTCTTCTCTCATTTGATACCCATATTCCCATATTTTGTGTAAACTTTTGGAAATATGTAATAATTTATGGTCCTTTGGAAAAAATCCTGAATACCAGGTAAAAAACCAAAACCCCAGATTTACTAAATATTATGTCCTAGTACTGTAGGGAGTATAGTAATGCAGTCTTATACAGAAGTAAAATGAGCCCGGGTTGCCGTGGTCCGAATTGCATAAAATTTTATTCGGATACATTTTAAGATAAAACCAATAAAATGAAGGGGTATGCGTCAAAAAAAAACTACTTTGGTTTTTTGGGACAGTCTAATGTACATATATATGCATCATATCTTTGCTCATAACTCTGCTTTACTTATGTTGCGTGTTGGCTTGTTCGTTAATGGCTCGGCGCTAAGTGTTACCATCCTTAATTCGCTCCATCTATCCCTGCCAAATCAAGCCAATTCTTTTCAATAACACTTTTTGTATTAAATTTCATCTTTTTCCCAGCCAAATTCATTGTATTTTTGTTGCTATGCTGAGTTTTTAATTACTGGTCCGAGATTATCTTATGTTGTTTTGTAAATATGTATGTACAATTGCCAATCTGAAAAACTCACTAAATGTGCTACCATATTCTGAAAGATCCCTCTTAATACGATTGCTATCACTCCGTAGAGAGGCATCCAAGTCGAAGCCGGCCCGTCTAGAGACTACCGTCGAATCGTCCAGTAGTGCAGTGTGCCCTTGGGAAACTTCTGATGAGCCACCCACAACACAAGCACCCACACTACTTCAGCCATCCCAAGTTAAGTTATCGGTGTGTCCGTGGGAGCATGATAGTGCGCCTACCGTTACTAGTGGCAAAGTAGCCAAATCGGCCTCACAGCGCCTCACCAGGTAGCTCAAAATATACACAACATTGATATTTTAAAATAGCAAACGTAAAATTATTTTGCAGCACTTCCTCGGATATCAGTGATGTTTCGGATCGCATGCCACGCAATTTGGGAATACGTCACCAGAATACCGTTGACAGCGGCGAAGCGAGTAAGCGCCTCGTGCCGAACTTCACCGAGCAACGAAGAGCTTCGATGTCCTTCACGCCATCGTAAGTGTCTCTGCATACTTTCCCACCTCAAGCCATAAATCTCCTTTCTTTTTAAAAGTCGTATAGCAGAGTACCAATATGGCCAGACTTCCGTTTCTGCGAAGACCTCCTCTACCCCATCGCCCACCGTGGGCAGCCAAAGTGTTGTGGACGCCACGCTGCCAACACCAATGCCACCGCTGCTCACACAAAGCATTGCAACCATTGCCACGGTGACCGCCATTAGCAGCTCCTCTGGTACAATTTCGAAGGATCCACCTTCCACATCGGATGTGGAAATCGAAGAGGAACTCAACAAACTGGCGATATCGCAACGCAACAGCGAGTCGTCCGCCTCCGAAATGTCAGCACTACCACCACCAACTCCCACACCGCCACCCTTAACAAAGGTGACACCACCACCGCCAGATGACAGCGTCCACACTTATTATCAGCCTGCTGAGCTAGTCTCATGCGAGAGCCCACATAGCGAATTGTTATGTGGCGCAGAAGAGAGTGGTGGTAGTGGCAACAGTGATAATGGCAGCTTAATTATATCCGAAACGGAAGTAGCGGTGCCTGTGCAAGAGGTGCAAATAGAGCTCATAGAAAGTTTTGACGTTCAAGAAGAGAAGAGCCCACACTTGCCAAAGCCAACGATACAAGTTGATCAGGAGATGGACACGCCAGTTGCAACAGACACAGCTGCAGGTTCGTTGATACTAAAAAAAAACGGGCAAAATTAAACATTTTACATATATTTTATGTATTTTCAGAAACATTGGCCGAAGCAGAGGGCTCCGATGGCGAAACGCAAAAAACGCCCACACCAAGCTGCGGAAATTCCATGCCTGAAACGCCGGTTGTGGAGCAACCTTCACCACAAGCACACACAACGCAAATATCTGCGGATGCACTGCCAATGGCCATCTCAACGATACCGCCGCCACCACCGCCCATTGGCCCGATGGAGGAGGAAGAGCAACTGCGTATGGAAGAGGAAATCGCAGCTGCACAAGAGACCCAAGAGGAGCTGTCACCAACCACCGACGAGTACCAAGAGAGTCTGCAGTTCGACACCGATGATAAGGAGGATTACGATTATGATATCGTAGACGCAGACACACGAGCTGGCTATATAGCACCCGCGCCGACACCGGCGCCGTCTATGGCGCCACTTGCCGAAATGGATGTAGATACGGTAGATGATGAAGAGCTCTGCGAGGAAATGGAGTCAATGGTTGAAGTGGAAGAGCTGCCAACAACACCAACCCCAACACCAGCTGTATTTGACGCAGCCGATACAGTAATGCCAGCGATCGTTGAAACTATAATGCCAGTTATTACAGAGGAGGTGAAGAAACGGCGTAAGAAACGTGGCGCAGATGGCAGAAAGATACTCTCTGTAGATGATAAAGAGAAGGCAAGTACGTCGGCGGCAGGTGGCGCGGCGACGGAGGCCAACGACGGCACGAAGACCCAAGCTGACCGCAATGCGGTGTGCCCTTGGGAGGATGAGTGAGTAGTGAAGTAAGGTGAAAATAATGACTTTAAATTAACTTTGCTGCTTTACTTCGCAGAAACATAACCACCAGCGATGGCACATTTGTAAAGACCTATGCTACGCTCGGGTACTTATGAATAAAGCAGAACCTCTTCAGGTCTATGGTTACCAAAATACTGAGAAAAAAGAAAAATCAAAAGAAATAACATTTGTTTGCATCGCAAATTAATACACACTCACACACACACCTACAAACACGCACACACAACTATCCACTAATACATACATGTGTAGAGGTAAATAATATAAAGAGTAGGAGGGAAAGTTTTATATTTCCTTGCGAAGAAACACATTGCGACAACACCATTGAAATTCGAAAAAATGCTATTAGCGCATAAATTTTATATTTGATAATTGTAAATTTATTTTAAGATAATTTATTTTTTGTAGGCAAAATTTAATGATTTGTTCACTTAGCTCGTACTAGGCAAAATTAAAAAAAATCACTTTCTGCTTAATTATTGCCTTTTTGTTTTTCCCGCTCAAAGTTAAACTACAAATCGTTATATGCAAATTTATTTTTTCTGCAAAAAGAGAATTCAAACACGCACAGGCATTAATACGTAATTACACTAGGAATTGGGAAGTTCTTGAGTAACCACATTAAAAAGAAGCAAACATAATTACTTATGAGAAATAAATAACACTTACACCAATGCTATAATATTCATAGACATCTAAAAACACATTTACAAAACATAAACTAACCAGGAAGGAACCTTCAAAACTGTTTCCAAACCTAACAGAAAATTGATAAAAAGTGGAATGCATTGCTTAGCTGTGTATGTATGCGAACTACTCCAAGTGAATTTTTTATGGCTGACAAAATAATTTTTTTGTATTAGAAATTGGGTATGTAAGTTAAATGCAGTAAAGTTTGAAACTAAGGCAAATCTTTAAAAAGTAATTGAGCCTCTGTCGAAGTTAAGAATGAAGTTGTTTTTGTAGCTGTGTTTAGGAAAGATTTGTACAGAAAATTTATGATTCAAAAGCCACAGGATTATAAGCCAATAGGTACCGAGAAGTCTAAAGACCGTGTCACACGATTGGTGCATTTGTACAGTTTTGTACATTTTGGCATTTACAGAGGGGTGTTTTCTAAAAATTTCATGAGTTCAACTCAATACAAAAATTTCCAATCACCAGTGTCTAACTGTAAATATGTACAAATTTGTACAAATACACCAACCGTGTGACTTCACCTTAAGCGAAAAAATAATTAATTAAATTAATTAATTCTTACAGGTTAGCGAGGAAGGTAGACAATACTGAAAAGTGAAAGCGAATTCTGATACGAGTCAAGGCATCTGTTATAATTTTTACATCGCTTTTAATAACTTGACTTGTAACAATGTAACTTATAAGAGTTTGAGTGCATCTATTGGAATGGACAGAAAATTTCAAAGAGATTTTGCAAAGAAGTGCTAAAAAAATAATTTCAGCGCATTCGAAAATATTGCTTATTAAGTGCAGCGCCTAAGACTATGTGGCAATTATGAAAATCATCTTTAGCTACAAACGAGAATGTGGATCGCCTTCGTCATACATATCGTCGATTCTACGGGAAATTAAAATTTTTGTAACGTTGCCAGTGCATTTTTCAGGCTTATATCTTTAAGATAAAATTATCTGATAAACAAATTTTTGCGCAGGAGGCTGAAAACAAAATAATTTAGCATTTCTGTGTACACATTTGTTTAACAGTTCATCTGGTCTTAAAATTATAAGACTAAAAACTTCACTTTCCTATAGAATTGGTCACATGTATGTGATAACAGGATACAACTTATTTTGAGCTATTTTTTGACCATTTATCTCCATAAAAATTAAAGTAAACTACTAATATTAAAAATACAAACCCTTGTTTGCATTAATATCTAAGAATGCATGACAATTTTTTTTACTTACAAGTTAATTTTTCATTTTTGTTGCGCTGTAGCTATTAAAATAGTGCTGCATTCGTCTCAGTTTCCGTTTGCCAAATTATCTAGAATGAAATTTACTTACAATAGGAAAAACTTTCACAATTTTGTCACCACGACCATTTTGAAAGATATAAGAAGAATACACAAATGTTTTTGAAAGCTTTTGCAAAGCCAATACCTTTTGTAGAATGATGTTTTATGTACAAAAGAACTACCTTCCACATACATAAGTATGTAGGACAGCTATTCTAGCGGACTTCGACTGCACGGTCTCGGCTTTCGTGCACACACAACTCTCGAGCCCCAAAATGTATGCAACGAAAACGAGACACTGCCCACAAGCAAAACAAAACTGCGCTTGGATGAAGAAAAGCGGTGCTGGACATTTAGTAGACGCTTGAACCACGTTTGGCGGTGGCAGTCTGGAGCCAATTAAATCATAAGGCAGCATTCTACGAGACGTCTGAGTAATGAAGAAGCACGATTAGTAATAAGGAAACAAGGAAGAAAAATTAAAATTCAATCTAAATAAAAAATATACAAGTATGTGTAATGTCTTTTGAATGTTATATGTACACTTTAAATACACTAACTAAGCAAATGTATTGTTCATGAATAGTTGCAGAGAGAAAATTTACGTAGACAAAAATGCTTAATGTTTGTTGTTTATTGGCAAAAAAATAAGAATATTATAAAAAAGTTACTGTTGCATTTAATCACAATATTTACTCGCATACACAATTTACTATATGGTATTAAAAAGTTTTGAGACAAAAAATATTAAAAAAAAAATTAAAAAAAAAAAATAAAAATTATAAAAAAGGCATTAAAATGTTAAAAAAAATTTTAAAAAATAAAAAAAAGTTAAAAAATATCTGTATTTGGTGTATCTTTTAGAAACTAATCTACAAATACAACTCTAATTAGACATACATACATGTCTATATTCCAAATAATTATTTAAAGCGTCTGGATTAAAAAAAGTTATAAAGTATTAACATTTACAAATCATGTTATTGAATAATGCATGCCTAAAAAAATAAACTTAGCACTAAGCAAACACTATCAAGGGTAGTATGCAAATTTTGAAAACATTTGTGTATGACAAAAAAAAAAAAGTAAATAAATGAAAGAACAAGGTAGCGGCAAAAGTAGATTCAAAGCAGAGTTTTAAATTAATTTATGAAGATTTCTTCGAGACCAAGTAATTTTAAATATTTTAAATGGCAATCCTAATTATTGCGCTTAATTTTTTGAAACCATTACCACCAAAATTAAAACCTTTTTTTTATTGATACCGATAGCATTATTAAGGGCAAAAGAAAGAAATTTGTTGCAAATATGAAAGTAAAATTAGTTTCAGATATAAATAAAGGCGAAAAAGGCACATATTTTCATGAAATTTTTACATTGATTTCCAAGCGTTATAAATTTTGAATATTTTTGTATTTGAATAAAAAAAATATCCAAAAAAATCTTAATAAATAGGCGTACACAGGCATGTGCAATAAGCGGCATGAGGCAAGATCTTACACATATCGGCCAGCAGCTTTTCTGAACTTTTTTTTTTTCTTAATTTGTCCATACTTTAGCTCACAATTTAATATCGTAGCAGTGAATTCGCCATACCTAATAAAAATTGGTTCGCTACTTACAAACGCTCAAACAACCTTCCACACACACACACTCTCACATACTCTACCATATACATTTTTACACAGAAAACTCACTAAATTACAGATTACCAAGCAAGAAAAGAGCTAAAAACAAGTAAACTATTGGTTGTTGGACAGACAATTCACTCTCTCAATAAGCTCGCACGTTCGAGTATTTTATAAAAAATGAAAGAGAAAAAACTATAGCAAATCTATTTAAACTAGAATCTGGCGTACAAAAAAAGCAACAAGCAACATCTTTCACATGCAATGCAAACTTACATACAAACATAGTACATACACCATGAAATAGTATTTATTTTAGGTACTAATAAGAAAATGAAAACTGAAGAGAATAAGCGGAAAAAAGAGAAAAACACAAAAAAAAGTAATGTGTATCTAAAACATAAATGAAACCACCGTTCAAAAACCACTCATTAAGAAAAAGCAAAAAAAAAATAAATAAATAAAATAATATGAAAAATCATAAGCGAAGAGGCGCAAAATATTGTAGAAGAAAATCGCTTAAAGCCAACTAAGTAGTAGCAAAAAATAGAAATAGAGTTTGAAATAGGAAAATTAGTAGTTACAATTTAGTAATATAAATGCTCGTCAAGTACTTAATTAAGCCATTGAAATGCCAAATTAAATATTTATGTATGTCTGTAAATGCAGCAGTGAAAAAGGTAAAGGAGAATGTAAGAAATACAAACATACACTTAGAGGAGAGCAAAAAGGATGAAAGGAAAGCGAAATTTGCGGTTAATATGGATCAATATACTTTACTATATTATAAGAATCAATAAAAAAGAACACGCAGAGGATGCGTAAAGGCTAAGTTGAATAACTTAAAACAAAAAGAAATAGCAAAAACAAAAAATATATAAATTCCAAAATTCAAGTTTTTTAAGTTAAACTGTTGCTGCAGAAAAATTAAAATAAATATATGTACTGGCAGAAAAAAGAGATAACGGCAAAAATAAAGATACTACAAGAAAATTGGAGAGTCAAAGAAAGCCGCGCGTTAGTGGATGCTAGCGAAGTTCGGAAAAGTTGAAAGAAAATTCTTTGACTGGCGCATAAAAAAATAATTTTGAAAAAAAATTTAAGTGAATTATTTCGTACGTAAGTGTTAAGCACAAAATACAGTATGTTAAAGTAAACGAAGCTAATTGTAATTGTTGTTATTGCGTATAATTCATAATTAGCCTTACAAACATGGTTATTAATTGCATATATTGTAAAAGGAGTGGCATAGCCCGGATAGCGTTTAAAGCATTACATAAAAGAAGAAAACAAAATCTCACACACGCACATACACATACATACAACTAAAGTTTACAGTAGAAACAAAAAGAAACTCTGACATTCAAAATTACCCAAATGTAAAACTGAAAATACTTTTCGGGTTTTTTTTTGCAAAATTTTCAAAATAATTCTTTGAAAAGCCAGATTTATAATACAGAGTAACTCAAGAAAATCAAAATAAATTCATTACTAAAAAATAAAATTAAACTAACTTTGTCTATTTCCTGAGTCGTTTGCAGAGATTACACTAAAAACGTATATATATTTAATGATAAACTGAAACAAAATCGAAGTTAAAGCTGTGCAAACAAGAAAAACAGCAGCAAACAACATACATATGTATGTATGTATATGTGTTTGAAAGTGTACGCAAAAGGTGTAAGTGTACGCAGGTACACCCTTTGAGTACATAGCAGCAGCCACAAAACAACTACATAATTGATAAATAAATATACATATACTTACGAGCAAAATTATAAATAATTTGAGTGACAGACGAACATTTACTTAAACATAAATGCACATAAACACATATATACATACATATACATGCATAGTTGTAGACAAAATAAACTCGTAATTGAACTAGCTCATACATACAAACATACGTACACTAAAACCATACACACGCACACATAGAACCTCCATTCAAAGCAGCAACAATAATGGCGCAACATAGAGAAACAAAACCAAAAAAAAAATAAATTAATAAAAAATAAAAATAAACATATATAATTGATTAGCGATAGTATTTAGTTAAAATGAATGTTGATTGATTGATTGGATTAAGGCAAAAATAAAGCGAAAAAACCAAAATACACAGAAATAAAATAAAATTAACAAACTAAAAAAAAACAATATTATTACAAATTATTATTGAATAAATTATTATGGTAAATAAATAAATATATTATATTGATGATATACATACATACAAATATAATGTGAAAAGCATAATGATTGAAAGAAATAAATTGAAGTACAATAAAGAATTTCAAATGAAAATCGGCGGAACTTTTTGTTTGTAATGTTGCTTTATATTTTTACAAAAACCCTGATTTAGCAGAAGTTAATATGTCTTGAGACAATTTTTCCTTCAGCTAATGTCTAGTCTTTCGTACCTAGTCTCAAGTAATGGTCTCTGTATAAATTTCCCCTGCACTTTTCTCTCTGATGTCACGATTTTTCTTTTATCCTAAACTTATAAAATTAGTAGGCCGAAATTCGAAGAGGTGGCAGTGTACCTATTAGTCCTTAACATACAGTTTTCTCAAAAATAACTGTTTCGAAATTTTTAACGTTATTTAAGGATTTTAGAGAAAAAAACTTCAAACGCAGTTTTAAAGCATGTTCTGACATAAATTTAATAGAGTCAATTAACCTTTTAATTGATCTAACGTTTTTGCGCGTTCACACACAGTCAGCTGCTCGATTAGCGATATGCAGTCAGCTGCTCCATTAGTTACAGTGATGGAAAAGTTGGTGCAATCGTAATTTCTTTAATTTGAAATTACGTTCGGTACAAGCACACCATTTCAGGTACATTTGGAACGTAGCCAAATAAACTTTTAGGAATTCTTTTCCTTTTTATATTGACATTTCAGCGCATTTTCTGGTATGGGTAACTTGTCCCGTAGCCTCCCTTTGTGAAGGCGCATATAAATGATACAAAAGGGTGGTACAGTTACGTTACTGTAGTTGATTGCGCCAGATAGACAGAGAGTATTTCTTTTTAAAACGTCAGATCGAAGAACTCGGAGGAAAGTGATTCACCTTTTCTAAAACAGTTTTGTCTCGCACTGCTCGAAAATATTCTGTTTTTTATAGCAAAATTTGCTTGATGTGATTCTAAAAGTTGATATGCTATCGAAGGGAGAGGTTATCCTCTGATGTTTTTTAACCTTATACATATGAACATACATATTTATTTTTTAGTAACATTTAAGGTAAAATGTTTCCGCGAATTGGGTAAAATTTGAAAATTAATGTTCCATCCCTGGTGGTTATTTATTCAATACACAAACCTCGGTGATTGTTATTTATTCAATACACATACCAGGATTAACTGCCTGTCTGAACTTCGTATTAGTTTCGCAAGTATATTAAGTTTTGTTTGTGTAAAAAAGTTAAAGAGTAGTGAGGGGGCTTCAAGATGGATTTATAAATAGTTTTATTATCGATAGCTACTATATACCGATCAAGCAATAATGTAATCATTTAAATTCTTTTGATTTTTTTTTTTTGGTATTCTTATGATATCAAACAGACAAGCCATTTTCTTAAATTTTGTGGGCTATATTATTCACGTATGAAAAGGCTCATTATGATCGGTAGTTATGGCTTGCAAGTGTAAAAAACAAACAAAGTAACTTTTGCATTTATAAGAGTTAAAATAAAATAGGATATAAGCTTCATGTCTGTCCAGTGCCACCTCCACTGGTCTGGTCTATACTTAACCCCTATAAGTCTATAACATTTAAGTATTTCCAATCTACCAAATTTGATTAAGATGCGGCTTATGGATCCAAAATTATAGGAAGTTACAAATTTCATATCATATATACTTATTTTCTCACCAGTACTCTAGCACAAGGTATGCCGTATGAAAAATTCCGTTTGTATGGGAGGTGCCACGCCCGTTGTCTGATCGAGATAAAGGCGATTCTATTTTCCTTTTTAAATTTCATGATGCTCGGTTGATTAGTTGAAGCGTGAAAACGTAACAAACAAACAATCTCACTTTCGCATTTATAATATTAGTAAAGATTCAGTAAGATCACGAGATTCAAATAATGTTACCCAATCAAAACCTGATACGCGGTTATTGATATGGGAAAAATCTCAACGGTTAAAATTCCAGTTTGAGATATTCTCACGGGGTACCTTAGCAAATTCATAAAACTGAAGTTCCAATATAACAGGGTTATCATGTTTATCAGTAGGTGATATTGGATATTCAGACTTATATACCTTTGTTAAACTTTAAATAATAATGACTACTTTTTTTGATTTTGGCCGTTTTATTATAATTTGTACGTTGATTTTGAGCTTCAGGCCGGTTAATTAATAAAACATAAAACATAAATTTGCGTAGTTTTATTTATTATATTTATTCATGTCGATATTTCGCCCTCAAACTGAAAGCATCTTCAGGAATTATTGGGGTTTTCCAATCTACTAATAAATAAAACTACGCAAATTTATGTTTTATGTTTTATTTAATATCCGGCCTGAAGCTCAAAATCAACGTATTTAATTAATAATTTAATGAAAATTAAGTTTAATATCTTATTAAGCTCATTTACAAAACAATTGATTTGAGTTAATTGTAGACCATAATACTCATCAATGAAATAAATTTCATACATTTACATTGCTGGTTATGAGCACATTTTCATCTAGACAAGACCATAATATTCTACTTAAATTGTAGTCTCCAAATAAACATAGTTGCACATTTTTATTTAATAATGCTAAATCTATAATGTTATTAACGTGATCAATATAAAGCTTATCTGGACTATTAGGCGGTAAATGTGAAACACACAAGAGTCAGTATTTTTAAAGGAAAAACAGACACTTGCAAATGTTTTTTTTGCTTAAATAAGAACGACATTACTTCGAGTGGTGCCGGTAGCTATACTATCTCTATCTTTGCAAAACATTGTGAAAAGGTTGCTGCAGAACTCAGAATTTACAAATAAATAAAGCTATAACTCTTTTCGGCGAATCAAAAAAATATTTCTTAACTAATAACTGTTACAAAAATTTTTTTTTTATAATTTTCAGAATTCGGGCAACGTTTTCAATTTGTAAATTCGATATAACAGTTATTCTTGGTACCTGAGGGAAATGTCATTAGCCGTGCGTCTACTTTCTGGCCGCATTTTTTATTTGTGGATTTGTTGGTCAATTCCAGACTAGTGAATAAGATTAAGGGTAGTCTTTAAATTTTTAGAAGACATGTTATTCTCCCAAAGTCTAAATCTCATAGCGATACTTAAAAATACTATCTAGATATATATGCATCTTTACAAAGATAATAATTTTGTAGTATGTTAAAATAATTTTTTTATTCTTTTATGACATCTTAAAATAATCATTTAAAACCTTTGTAATGAGTCGATACTAGAATAACATAGTATCATTAAATTTAAAATTATTGGTGAGAATATCAAAATCCCTTTTAATTCCGGTAGATTTAAATTTTAAAGCTTTATCTGCTCATAAATGGCTCGTTAACAGTTTTCACATTCATGTTTTCTACTGGGACATTTGAAAAATAAATAACTTTACAAGTTTACAAAGCAAACTTTACAACTTACTAAAGCTCTAACGGAATATAATCTAAAGAAGCTTTAAGTTACTGCGCATTGTATATGCTTTAAGCGCGTGCAAAAATAAGTACGTACATAGCGATAGAACTTTTGAGAAAAGTATCGATACGAGTACTCATATAGAATACTCTAAAGAAGAATCGGTTCCAGTACTCATATTTGAAAAAAAGTATCGATAATACTCGTACTTCCAAGTATTTTTGAAGCAAACGTCAGAAGTAAAAAAAGTCATATTTCTTTGCTTTTATGACCTCTTCATATTTGTAAGTAAAAAAGACGCTGCCTTTAGTAGTTAAAATCAGACCATGCAAGTATTTCTGTAGGTGGTTTTAAAATAAACTTGCAGCAACTTAACTTCGACAAAAGTAAAATAAGTTTTTATAGCAAAGGGCTTTAAATTTTTAAAAGCAAATATTTTATTAGTGTTGGGCACTTATATTTATAATTCACTTAACTTTGAAAATTGAATGCAAATGTTTGTGGAGAAAACAATAAACAAATGTCATGCAGCTGTAATTAAAATATATACATATATTCAAATGAATTTCATTTCATTTCATTTTATTAAGTCAATGTTAACAAAACCTTGCTGACTAGATTAACAGTTTAACAGCTAAATTAAAGATATGGCTAGTTTGCTAAGTAATAAGACTCAATGCGTGACTTGAGCAAAGACCTTGACATCGCAAAGTCAAGATCAGTAGTTCTAGAAAGCCGATTAAACTCGTCAATCCCTCTTATAAGAGGGGCAAATCTAAAGTAGTTCGATCTTAACACTTCAGAATGAAATAGGTTGTGAGAGCGAAGCAC
Organism: Rhagoletis cerasi; assembly: GCA_029783565.1. NCBI lineage: Eukaryota > Metazoa > Arthropoda > Insecta > Diptera > Tephritidae > Rhagoletis > Rhagoletis cerasi. The sequence goes on along the minus strand of JAPVRG010149259.1, from coordinate 12,629 downwards.
TCTATTGGGAACATTGAAACTTAGCTGCCCGAGTAGATCTGAGCAGTCAATTGTACCGGAGATTATATCGTATATAAACATTAAGTTTTGAACAAATCGTCTAACTTCGAGTGGTAGAACATTAATGAGCATGCACCTAGCACTGTATTGTGGCAAGGGATTATCAAAATCAAGTGGTTGAAGAGCAAATTGTAGAAACTTACGTTGAACTCTTTCAATTATAAAAGAGTGTGAGGAATACATCGGATTCCAGATGACTGAGGCATACTCCGATTTTGATCGCACTAAAGAATTATATATAGGATTTTTCTCGTGTATTGGCCTTTGAAATCCATGGCATTGCGACGCAGAAAAGCTAAGTTAGCATACGCCTTCGGAATAATAAAATTAATGTGGTTACCGAACATAAAGGACGAGTCGAAAATAACTCCAAGATCCCGAAATACTTCAACTGAGGCAAGAGTTGCATTTGCAACAGAATAAGTCGAGGAATGCACATTCATTGACTTGGAGAGCGTCATGTGACAACAATTTCGTGTAACAGCTTGATATCCAATTTAACAAAAAAGCTAAATAAGCAAATTACTATCAAGCATGAAATAATTTTTATCTTGTTGTTCTATCTAAATACATATTGCCTTTAATTCAGAAAGAGGCCCTTTTTCGAAAAAGCGGGGTTTTACAAATTCTGTTATTTTTCTTAGATACACCGCCATTAAAAGATTACAGCCATAACTTACAAAATATGATATCTATTGGCGTCCTTAGAACAGCCCTGTAAGCACTTTGTAAGTTTTTTACTTCTGTAAAATTTCAAAATTATCACATAGGGTCTTCGTTGTGAAAATATACAAGTGTATGTTACATTTTACAATATAACTTTCTTATATAATTCAGATCGAATTTCCTTTTTTGCATGTACCAAATAATGGTTAATAATTCGAAAATCTCGAGAACTAGGCCATTCTTCAGAAAACTGAACATTCTCGAAAGGGAATATAAGACAATCTCTTTTTGATTAAAATTTTCTTCGTGGAATGGCTCGATAAGAAAGTAGAATACATTGGATAACGAATGTTCCACATTCAGTAGACAGAAAATTCGTTTTCCAATAATTTTAAAATTTTTAAAAGAGCCCGACGAAAGTTGTTAGATGTTAATTTTCAGTTCGATATTGATATTGAATATCCAATATAATTTTTTTGGGTAAGTCTTTATTATTTTTGCAGGCAATTAAAAGAACTCCTTTTTTTCGGTATGTATGCATTTTTTTTTAAGATTTTTGTATGTATTGAAAGAAAAGTATCGAGTTCTCGATACTACTGATTACTCACGAAAAGTATCGATATTTCACAATACACACATCCATGCATACATATGTAATATGTACATACATGTGTAATGTGCTTGAACAAAAGTTTACAACTGAGCTTTATTTCCTTTATCTTCTGTTAAAATCTTTCGCTCTCACGCTCTTTTTTTGCTTTCATGCTCATTTTTATACCTTTCATGCAAGAGATTGTTATAACTTTGGGCGCATAACGATTGTTTGCAACAGCTAAAAGGGATTGAGATAGGTATGTATTTTTATACCAAAATTCTCAGAATGAGAAAAGGAATCAATTTAGCTTTATCTATCTGTCCGTAAATGCGTCTGCCTGAAAGTATGCAATGAAAGTAGCACTATTGTTAAAACAAAGCTTGGGAGTATTTAATTAAATTTAAAATCGTTGCTTAACTGAATTAATTATTTTTTGGCAATGGTCAAAAAGGGGAGAAATCGAGCATACAGGAGGAAATGAAAAAAATTCCGTAAATGGAAATTAAGTAATCTCTTCTGAGAGTAGAGTGTAAACTTGATTCTCGGGGTTCAAGGCGTTGTGTTATCGTCACCAATTTCAAAATAATTTGTCAAAGTATCCATACATGAAAATCAAATTACAATAGGATGATGGTTCACCGTATGAAATTCCTTTAAACAATAGTTTAGGATTGCGTGGTTTAAATCTGCTATTAATTATGAAATCTATTTGATTTATCGACCCAATCAAAAATGAATTTTATTTGTGATTTGATTCGTTGGACATACAAAAAATTAAATTTATTTGTGACATGATTCGACGACCAAATAAAAACTAGAAGTTATTTTCTCTAAAATCGTGCTTGGATTACATAAAAAAGTAATTTTTTAGCTGGAAAATCATGAATAAAATTGATTTGCGCTGCAAATCAAGTGACAAATAAAATAAATTTTTTGTTTGGTTGACGAATCAAATTACAAATAAATTTAATTTTTTATGTGTCCGACGAGTCAAATCACAAATAAATTTTATTTTTTAGGATTTGATACAACTTTCAGTTCGGAAATCAATTTTATTTTTGGATTTTTTATTTGACTAATTCAAAACCACGAAACCCTGCAATAGTTAAACTTTGCACTATTTGGTCAAAAATCTTAATGTATGATTGACATTTTATACCCGAGCGCACTTGTGCACAAAGGTATTATAACTTTGTTCGCATAACGGCTGTTTGTAACAGCCTAAAGGAATCGAGATAGATATAGACATATATATATATACCACCATGCTCAAAATGAAAAGAGAAATCGATTAAGCCATGCCTGTCTGTCCATCCTTCTGTCCGTCTTACCGATAAATCGAGTAAAAACTGAGATATTTCAACAAAATTTGGTGTGTCGGTTGCCCTTTATTCAAGGTAGGTTGGTATTGAAAATGAGCAAAATCGGATTGTAACCACGCCCACCTCTCATATAACGGTATTTTGGAAATTTTATTATGTGAAGTAAAGTTACGGCAACCATAATACAATTATGAAATTTTTGGAGTAGCCCTTTCCCCAATTACCGCCAAACTCGGTACCAACATTTACTATGGTCTAACTAAGAAATCTGTTGAGCACTTTTGAAATCGATCTATAACCACGCCCACTTCCCACGGTATTTTGAAAAATTCAAAAATATAAAATAAAACAATTATGATATTTTTGGAAAATGGGCGTGGCACCGCCCACTTATGACGACTTATCGATTTCTACCAAACATAGTTCAATTATATCACTAAGCCTAACTAGAGATATTGTCGAAAATACTTCAAATCGGGCAAAACTCACCTGCTTATCAGAAAGGTGAAAAAAAGATAAATAATACGTGCGCTGGGTATATAAAGTTCGGTTTCGCCCGAACTTATACTTCGTTACTTGTTTGTAACTACATAATAAACAACTTCAAATATTAATCTTGTCTTGGGATGCCTATAGTAATATTTAGCAATAATTTTTTCTAAAATATTTTAACCCATTATATCCTACTAGAACAGGTATTTTTGACTCAGCCTTGAAAAAAGGCAGTTAGAGGGTTAACACGTTTCAAAAAAATGTTGAGCAGCAAATTTTAATGGGCATCAGCGGAATAGAAAATCTTCTGCGGATAATGTTTAAAAAAAAGTAATATAATTTTTCAACAAAAAAAAAGAAACTTTAACTTTATGTCAAATCAAAAATTTTGACGAGATTGGGAAAAATCGTCGTGAGGATTGGCTACTGCATATAAACCAACGCCTTCACATTGTTTGGACAGATATATAGAACGGCTGTTTCCGTAAGTTAGGAAAAACCTTGATCAAACTTGCTTTAAAGCTGCCGACGATTTTACAGCATTCCGAATACCGCAAATCAAGCATTATATTTTTTGCGACTAACCCCGTAGTATTCAAAAAGAACTCACCATCATCGTCGGATGACCAGATTATGTACCATAAAAATGTAGTAAAAACGTATTTAGCAGACAGGGTCGCGGAAAATAGTTTGCAATTACTACACCTAGTTCGAAAGATAACTTGGGGATGATCAATTGATTGGCATCATTAAAATTAACGTCATTTACATAAATGCATTACCCTTGCAGAGTCTCAAAGCAAAGTTTTTTCGCACCTTTTTTTAAACTATTTTTATTTTTAAATTTTACAAAGGAAGCACATTTGAAATGAACTACACTTTTAATTTACCACAATTCTGCTCTATGGTTAGAAATATTAAAAGCATCGTGGAGTGGATAATTTTGTGAATTCAAATCTAATTTGTCTTATGAATTTCATTATAAATATTAAAGGAACCTATTTCATTAAAAAATTACAAAAACCTTTACCGAGTTCTGGAATTCATGGCTAGATGGACTCAAATAGCATCACTGCTCAATGGATCTCTCTTTGCTTTGCTATAAATATTTTTCATGACAAACTTTAATGCGGCTCACACATGGGGCAAAGTTAACACTGCGATCTATTAACAACGATAGAAAAAAAATAAATGCACAATCATTTGGTTGATTGTTGCAGCGAACTATTAAAACCGTTTATAGCAATTGCAGCAAATGACTTTTCCCTTGCCATGTTTTACATGCCTCAACAGACGAAATAAAATCGAACACTGCAACAAGCAACATTGAAAGTGTTGAGGCTGCATTTTGTTGATTGTTTTCCAAGTTTTGCTGTATGTCTGTATGCACGTTTGTGTGCGCCACAGCAGTGTTGTTTTTCGCATGCATATGTGCTCATATGCATACAAACATATGTACTTACATAAGTACGATAGCAGAAAATGCGCACAGGTCAGTAAAACCATCAGTAGGTACACAAATTCCATTAAATGCATTTGCCCATGCATGCAAATGTAAAAATATTAAAGGCCATAAGAGAGTACATAAATTGTGTGGAGCAAAAGTTGTTTAGTCGAAAAAAGGACTTTACCAGAAGAATGTGTAAAAATATAAACTAGCACTTTCTGTTTCATAATATTCTCATTTGACCTTTGCTGCAAAGGTGCGCTTTTCAAAAATCATACAAACATACATTCGCAGTGTTGCTTGTACAAATTTTCAAATCAAGAACTTCAATCAGTAATAAACATGTTCCATACATATACACTCATGTATGTATGTAGTATAAGCAAAGAAGCAACAACCAACTGCCTTTCAACTTTCGGATTTTTCCGTAACGCTGATCTTGCTTATTGCTTACAACCACAAATGCCGCAACATCACAACTAAAATATATCATAACAACTACAAATGCCAGTATCAATCTCACATAATGCCATTATTCATCTTTTTTCCCGCCTGTATTTCAAAATCCATCCGTGATTATGCTTCGGCCACAGCGGATTTGATAAATGTCACCAAAGCACGACCAGCATCGATGGGTTAGCAGTTTGCTGCACATGTACTCACATAAAAAGCACTAAAACAGCGAGCGTGGGGTGCATTAAGCAGCTGAGTCAGCATAAATAACCGCAAATCATATTTCGCATGCATATCATTCCGAAAACATTTGCCATCATTCCTCCGCAATGTCACACATCATTACCAGCTGTGTTGCGGCAAGTGTTTTCACCTTCTCTTTCCTCTTCTAAATTTTCCTCACGCTACGAGTACGTGTAGAATTACCAAAAAAAAAATTCAAATACGATTTCTGTGTTTTACATGGCTCGCAGCCCATTTCATTTGCTGCATTTTGTGCTACAAGTATTTCGGTATTCCTTTGTTTGTTGGCGAGTTCCATTACAATTGAATGCACACTTGAATGTCACAAAATGACAAATACTTGAAATTATAAAAATAAATGCACCTACTGACACATTTCTGCTGTGTTTGCCGTTTAGCAATGGAACGAGTGACAGTCATTGCCTAACATGTCGTATATAGTTGTGGGTCATGCACAGCTGATGAAGCCGCAGTGCTTTTGCTTCTGGCATTACTGAGATTCTGCAGAAGTATTTTTTGGCCTTAGCTCTCTACTTTTGCTTTAGCTTTAGCTTTAGCTTTTGCTTTCAGTTTTGTTTTTATACCCGAGCGCACTTGTGCACAAGGGTATTATAATATTGTTCACATAACAGTTGTTTGTAACAGCCTAAAGGAATCGAGATAGATATAGACATATACATACCAAAATGCTCAGAATGCAAAGAGAAATTGATTACGCTATGCCTGTCTGTACGTCCGTCCATCCATCCTATTGGGATACGGACGGATGGTATTGAAAATAGGCGAAATCGGAAAGTAACCACGCCTATCTCCCATATAACTGTATTTTGCAGAAATACAAAAGCTGTGATATTTTATTCTTGAAATCGGGCTAAAATGACGACCACTTTTCATATAACGGTAAATTTCAGATATATGAAAACTTCGATATTTTGAAATTAAGAAACGGTTATTTACTCAAAGATGGTACTCCCAACAATCTCTTAACAAGAAATACGATTTTTATGGACTTTTGGAAAAGGGGCGTGAGAGCGCCCACTTATGACTACTTAAGTTTATCTCGGTAATAGCTTTATCGATTTCTAGCAAACGCAGCTAAATTATTTTTTAAGTCTAACTGAGCATATTATCGAAAATGTTTGAAGTAGGAAAAAACCATCCCTGTTTACCACGTAACGGTTGGTTCCAGAATCGTGAAAGAATGATGTTTAGTGCGTGCGCCGGGTATTTAATGTTCGGTTTCGCCCGAACTTATACTTATTTACTTGTTGTTGTTTGTTTTAGTTTTTATATAACCTTGTGACGTTTATGAAATGGATTTTGCTTTGTGATTTATTCACTTACAGTATATTTGTATCCATTAAAGTTTATGCTATAGTGAAACAGTAGAAGTTTTTGTTGACCCAATAAATGTTTTTATTAACAGAAGAAAAATATTGAAACCAATTGTTCACTTTATTTAGTTCGCCAAATTGCAAATTAGCTATTCGAGTAAATTTGTCTACAGAAGTTCAGTCTTACTTATTTTAATTATCATTTTAATTTTATAATAAAATATGCCTTTAACTAGATCTATCGAACATTTACTGAAAATGGACTATACAAATTAAAATCATAATATAAGTACTTAAATACGTACGTATTGGTAAAGTGTATTTACATTTAATTCTAGTTTATTTACATATACCCGTATACAATCTCTGTTTTCCTCTGAAGCAAAATATTATTCAAGGCTGTCCATGTATAAATTTTGTGGACACTGCTTCCACGGCAGAAATATAATTGCTGCCTTTTAGCTAGTAGATACTCCACAGGAAACACATTAAGATAATTATTAAAAACATCATTTAAAATTAAAAAAAAATCTTCATGCCAAACCAATTCGTACTGTAAACCCCGCATTTAAATACATATAGTCTTTCTCGAATAATAAATCTTTCAATTGCAAACGCAGGCAAGCCGCTACTGTTGGCATGGCATGGCGTATACGTAATTTTCACACCATTAAAATTGCAATAAGCATTTAAACGGAGGTGGAAAGGGAAACGCCTGCAGTCATGCAGTTGCTTTGAAAGGATATTAAGTATACAATGTGGCAAGTGTGTGTGTGCGTGTGTCGACTTTGAGCTGCAGCAACGTTTGCGGATTCAGTTGCTTTTCACGCATGAAGGTTGTCACGCAAATTTCCCACTCACACAATTAAGCGCGCATTTGCGGCTGTTTCATTGGATATATCATTGCATTCGCTGGCTATACAGCTTTTAAATGCACCATTTCAGCCATTTTTAAAGCAACAATATATAGCACTCTTGTATAGCGCTAAGAACCAAAGCCTATTTCAAGCTCATGGGTGCGTAAGTGAATGCAAGTGTATAGTATGTTATAAAGTCGCTCAATCACACCAAAGTACTTTGTAGGCAAATATATGGGTGAATAGATACAAACGAATATGAAATTGTATGCTGAACCTGCTACTTGTTGAAGTACTTTGAAGGTGTGAAATACTGTTCAGTGCAATTCCGTTAGCGGAAATGCAATCTCGAGTTTCAAGAAGTTCGTTGCTATAACATCTACTGAGGCACTTACTTATGATTTAAAAAACAGCTGATTACATTTTTACCAAAATTTGAATGCATTTATTTTCATTGAAAAAAATTAAACAACTTTCATTAACATAAATCTACTTTAAGCCTTTTCCCCATCTTCAAACATTCAGTTGCAATAATTCATTTCTTACATCGTTCATGTTGCAAACGCTTTGGTGTTACATTTACGAGCTCTTAGACGAGATTACTTTTTGTTCTGCTTCTTTTTCATATTTATTCATTTTCTTGCGCTCCTATATAAACTTATATATCCCGCTTCCCCGTTCTACTTTGGAAGCAAGTCAATATGAATATTATTTTGTCGTCTTTTACGACGGCAGCCAGTCAGTCATTCATAATCCGGTCTGAGTATGCTGATCAGTGCTTTTGCATAAATAAATATTTGCTAAAGATTCTAAATTTTGGGGATTTGTCTACATTTCGCGAGTTGCTAAGGAATGCGCCACATAAATCACTCGCTTTGTAAAGTCTGATTCATTGTTGCATCTCATTGCACTGGCTTTGGTTTACCATCAAACTAAAAATGTGTTTGAGATTTCATAAATAAAGCTATGACTTTCCACAATCAGGACATTTCTTATTATTAAGTGAAAAGTGAAGTGAGTTGATGTTTTAAGTAATAAAATAATATGAAGTAATAAGTAGCCATTGATTCTGCATTAAATTGAAATGAATCATTTTAGCTTTATTATGAAACATTACCACCTTTAAAAATTTACTTAAATATAATCTAAACTAACTTTCAAAAATTAGGGCCTGCTAAAAAGTTTCCAAAAATAATCCTTCCTAAAGGTAAGCTGAATCAGCAGATCTTGAAACACCGGCCATTCAGTAGAAAAAAATGAAGAGTAAAGAATCGAAGATGAAAAGCATATCGTTTAAAAAGATCAGATATATGGGCCCCTGAAAGTTCTAATTTTTCAAATTTCGCCGAATGGCTTGCTAAATTCGTATGCATAACTATATACATGCATACTAATGGCCTTATTAGGGTGGTCCTTAAAAACCAAATGAACGACTTGTTTCAGCCTCACCCCCTCAATCAATAATACCATGGTCAAAGATATCACATATAAATTTTGGTACCAATTGCAGTTAATTACCCTATGAAGACTCAAAAATTTAAAATAAATTGTTATTTCATCTAATACCCAAAATCGAGACTACCATAATCGAAGATACCACGTATAAATTTTGGTCCCGATTGGAAACGTGTGGTAGCCTGGACTTTGACCGCTGTGCGCCACGCCTTAACCGCCCGTCTCTAGTCGAGATTAAAATTTATATATGATATCTTCAACTATAGTGGTATCGACGTAGGGGTTGAGGTTTAGGAAATCTGATGTAAAAACTTGCTCCCTACATTTAAGCACCACCCTAGGCCTTATTCATAGGAATAAAGAAGGTTAAAAAGCTTTATAAAGTCACACTTCCATACAAATTTTCAATTTATAAAGCATTTAAAGTATTTTTTTATGAATAAGGCCATTCATCTTTTGAATGTAACTCACAGTAAAAGTTTTACCTAGTCACATAATTCTTTACATCGCAAACACCTCGACGCAAAAGCAACAACCATGGACTTCATGAGATTCTCCTGAAAGGGCATTTAGTTATGCTAGTAGTGATTTGATGAATTGCTTTGCAGCTGTGCCCGAGCAGCCAACTTCACACATAGTCTTGAATTTTCAATGAATGCAAACATCTAAGTTATGGTACACTTACATACATCACCACCGCGGTGTACCGCCCAGGCATTCATTCATCATCCGACACCGCTGCCCATATCCAAACAAAACACAAATCATAGTCAAATGTGGCAAATGAAGCGAGAACACTAAAATTTTGAAACAGAGACGCAGTTGGATTTTTTTGCTAGCTGTCCGGGCGTACTTTTACTGCACTTCACAAAAGCAAAAGGATGTATGCATGCAGTTCGCTCTATCACCGCAAAGGCAAATATTTGCATGGGAGAGGGTGAAGTGAATTAATGCTGGAGGTTGTAGCTGCATGCGAAGAACTACTGGCCGCGTTTGCATTTACTTTTTCATGCATCAAATGTGTGTCTTGCAGCGACACCAGTAGCAATATTAGCGGTAGGAGGGATCGTCTTATCTCACACTGGGTTTGTTTTATTTTATACTTTGTTTAAATCATTTCTCAACTGATATCTGACGGCAAGTGGTTTTCTGTTTGTATTTGGTATACAGTGGAGATTTTTGATAACTTTGAACTGCATACTCTCAACAAGTTGATTTAATTAATTCAATTTAAACGTTTTATTTATTTCCTGGAGAAGCATATATTTTCTCTTACAAAATTATCTGTACTACTTCCTGAAATTATTACTCCATATTCTATTGAAATTGTACCGAAACTAAGAAAGCTAAATACTAAATATACCATCATACAATTTGTGCCGGTACGAATATTTTCTTCAAGTATTACACCATATTTATGCCGGTATAATTTGATTTTCTAGTTACTTGTTCTCTTTAGTCTCCACATACGTATAAGTTAAGGCAAACTTTCTTCCACCTAACTCACCTTGGTAAACGAGTCGAGAAAAAAAAACAGAGATGTATCTACTTAGACATAAATATGGCCTATAATAAAGCTTTTACAGTTACTTCGAAGTCTTTATACAGTAACTTTTAAAACTTCTGTGGAGTAAAAATGAATGAATGTAGATTTATTTGCACGTTGGTACATAAGTATATATGTATATGAACCCCATTATCCATTCCCATTCAGTTTTTCTCATTCATGCACTTTCAGATTTCGATGTATGTATATATGTACAAGTATGTAGTTAAGCGCATAAGTTTTTTTGGCTGTCTACCAGCACAATTTTTATAGCTTCCTTTTCCGATACATAGACCTATCTGTCTTAAATATTTTCGTGTCTGCAGTCAATGACCACTGCAGCTATTTTTTGGTGCTATTGCTGAAACAGACTTTTACTTCCATTATACATGCCTTTTTCTTCTTTTAAAGAATTACCAGTATTTTTTGCTTGAATAAATACTTTAAGTACATTTTTGTGTTCACTCATCTACATGCATTTAAGTTTTTATTGCAATATGCATGCAAAAGTCCAAAATAAAAGAGGATTTTCAAACATGTTTTATAAACTAGCAAGTGAACTGTAACAGTTTTCTTACTGTAGCATTTCTGTTTTAAGTTTTACTCTGCATTCTGCTTTCTGTTTGCTTTTGAGTCACTTGCGTGTCATTTTACGTAACAGATTTTGCTTTGATAAGAATAAGTTTTATGTATAAAGTATACTTAGATCACAAATTTTAATTTTAATAAATAAAAGGGGGTTCTCATTACATATTTATGCTGCAAGTGCATGCAGCTAGTATTTCACCTGAATTTCTGCTCAGTAATAAACTTTTAAGGTAATACAATTTGGCATAATACATTGGAAAATATGAGCTAGGACATGATCGCAGATAACCTAAAAGGTACTCTTTCAGTCAAGGAAAACAATTAGAGGCAAATAAATTCCAAAGCTGCTTTAAGAGTTAGTTTGGACAGACACATGTGTACATATTTATGAGTAAATAAATTAGGTATGAGTTTTCAATTAATTACATTTAAGATAAACACTAGGAGTCGAAATTCGACCGGCTTTCTGGTGTTTTTAAACAATTTATTTACACTACAGTTTAATGGCTGCCAATGTAGCTGTAAAAAAAGTTTTTTTTTGTAAAGGCTGGTTTTCACTATGTCAAATTCAATGGCATTTGTCGTTAAATGAGTGAAAACACATTGTGAAATGGGACAAGAAAACGATATATCGACTAAAGGGGTCCTCACTCAAATCGGCTTTTTTCCTATTTTTTGCCCATAATATAATCGGTAAAGGTATGGATAAAGGAGATAAAGTTATGTCAAAATATGCCCACAAATTTTGTCGTCAAAATATGACATAATGAAAACCAGCCTTTAAACTCACCTTGAAAAACAGATGAAAAAAAACAAAAGACATTATGCAAAACAAAATTTGAAAACATAAAAGCTCTCTTTAAAAAACATAAGGGGTACTCACGACACCCCGAGTAAGAGAGTAAAAGAGTAAAGTGTAAAGAAAAATTACTTTCCAACAACAAAATACCTTGGATAAAATTTTAAATTTTTACTCATTCTTAACCTATAAGGGTCATAGGTTAAGGTTGAGTGCAAAAGTAAATTTGTAATCAAGTTATTTTGTTGTTGGAAAGTAATTTTTCTTTACACTTTACTCTTTTACTCTCTTACTCGGGGTGTCGTGAGTACCCTTATAGACAAATAAATATACAAATTTTAACGCACTGTCCTCAAAGAAACAGTACAAAAATTACCAACATAAAATGCGTAAATAATACACCGTTAGCAAACCAAGGTTAGGTTAGGTTAGGTTGAAATGGCTAGAGAGAGAGCGACTCCCCCTTACACTTAGGCCAAGAAAGGCCCATTGTGATACCATATGCAATCTTGCTCCCCTATGATGTTGCGGCGCTTACTCGGGATCAAACCAATTCGTTAACTTGATGAATTTCGATAGTGCTCTGATGTTTATTTCCGATATCTCTGCAAGGCCCTGTAGAGAGGGCTTTCCGAGCGTCTGTAGCCGTCTTCTGCTAAGGGCAGGGCACTCGCATATAAGGTGCTGTACACTCTCTTCCTCTTCTTCGCATCTGCAGCTGCGACAGTAATCTGGCGCGTTCACTCCCAATCTCGAGGCATGTGTGCCGATT
>JAPVRG010149243.1:0-10758 GCA_029783565.1 Rhagoletis cerasi | reverse complement strand
GGTTCTAAACTATGCAGCGCCCGTGTGGTCGCCTGGGACTAGTTGGACTCAGTGGACGAAGCTACAGACGGCACAGAACACCGCACTTCGGACAGCGACCGGATGCCTACTGATGTCGCCAGAACATCACCTACATGAAGAGGCCAAAAGTGCTCCCAATTAAGGACCACAACATGATGCTCTGCAAGCAGTTTCTGGCAGGATGTCACAGACGTGGGCATCCAAACAGAGACTTGCTTGCAGAGGAGCCCTCACCAAGGCACGTCAGAAGGCATCTATACGAACTGACGGACGAAGTCCAGAGGTTCATAAAACAACCTCTGGACCCGACTGCTTACCGACAGACCCTGAACGACATTCACAGGGAGTCAGTCTCGAGTTATGTAGACTCCAGACCTGTGAATGCCATTCTAGACACGCAACCACCGGACATAGACGAGACGGATCTTCATCTGCCTCGGGAGACCAGAACCACAATAGCCCAACTCCGCTCTGGCTACTGCAGCAGGTTAAACTCATACCTGAGCAGGCTGGATGCAGATGTGCCCAACACATGTCCGGCATGCGGAGAGACACCCCACGACTCGAAACATCTCTTCGCATGCCCGGAAAACCCCACACAACTAACACCTTTGTCCTTGTGGACAGACCCAATTGAAGCTGCACGCTTCCTGGGTCCCGTTAGTTGAGCTTGACGACAACGACTGAGACATTAAACCGATCTGGGCGGGGTTGTTGTAGCCGCTACAACAACAACAAGAACACAACTTTGAAATACATTCATATCATACAGATTTTTGAAGTTTAGCTGCTGCCGCAACCAAGCAGTTACAGGCACTTGGACAAAGGCTTGATTCCCGGTCCGACCAATATCTAAAAAGTTAGTTTTTTTTTTTTAAATAGGGCTCGTGCCTCCGAGTCTCACAAAAAACCATCTGCTGTTCGGAGACGGCGTTAAACGGTAGATCCTTCCATTTGTGTGACAACATCAACCCGCACACCACAAATCGGAGCAGCTCGGCCAAGCACTTGCAAATGTGTCAGCAAATATTTATACATTATATTTTAGACAATAGAGCATTGAGTTGTTGTTGTTGTTGGTTTGTTGTTGTAACCGCATAAAAATTTCCCAAAGATTTTTGGGGATTGATGCGGGAGTGACAGTCCTTGGTCAGATATCAATCTGGGTCGTACCGGTTACGTAGACCCGAGTGTCGTGGGAACGTGCATTGAGTAGTGTAGTTTAGTTGCAAACAATGACTGCAGAGCTCTATGAGTAAAGTTTTAAATTTATAATACATTCCGCGTAGTCATCCCCAAAATCCACTGGGTACAACATTTCAATTGCTACATGTATCAGTAGCAAAGTGTAATATATTCCTTGTTCGGAAATACATCAATGCAAAGTATAAATAGTAAAATAAATATTCGGCACTCTCATTTTTGTTAAGTGTCGGCCAAACACTCTCTTGTCATTTGTACTGTGCGCTATGGATGCTGTCACACAATTTCACGCCGCCTCCGAATGGTAAATGATTTTATGAGAAGGGGTTTCATTGTATAAATACAGTCGGAGATTTGCCATTGCTTGCCGAGGGGCGACCGCTATTAGAAAAAACTTTTTGGATGTTGCTCTGACCAAAAATCAAACCTTGGCCCTGCCGAGTGGTAGTACACACTTCTAACCACTCGGCTACGGCGGCCGTAACTATACTAGACAAAAATGTTCAATATTGGCATCTACCCGTGGTTGCGTTTATTGGACATCTCCACCAATTATATGTTGTCTGCGAATAGGCGAGACTGATGCTTTGCGTAATAGGAGGGAAAAGACTAAAGGAAAATACAGTATCAATGTATTTAATTAAACTAAATCTTTTAAAATGTTCGACCTTTTAGCAAACGCTTTTCATATACATTACACAGGAGTAACAAGTATCATCATTTGATTAATATATATAGTTTTCAGCATCGCTGCGATTTTCAATAAATCTTTTCTCAACAATTGGAATTGAATTAATTTTTTTTTGTGCTAAATGAAAAAAGAGTGTTTTAGGCAAACGGCCGGTACTCATATATGTTTTGAGTAATAGTAATGACGCTTGTTCACACCAAGCATTAAATTGAACTAGTTCCGAACAACTGCAGAGCTACTAGCCCAAAAGGGAGTGGAACTGGTTCTCGGTCTATCTTAACGGAATGCTTTCAGCTTTCTTATTAAACTTGTCGATGTCCTACGAAGTGGCAGTTATTCTCCTCTGGCGAACTAGGAACTGTCGTATTTTACGAGAATTGAAAAGTTGTACATCCACATACTTCTCAGCTTTTAGCCTTAATGTGAAATGCACTGACGACAGCGTTACGAGCAAAACGCGAGTTTCAACTGTCGTTCTGCATCTGTTTTGCATTAATTCGAAGGCAGTTAATAAATGTGTAGTTTACGTTGTCAGGTCGTCTCTAATTTTTTCTGTGTGTACATACTTATGTAGAATTGTAAGTGTAGAAACTATCAATGGGTTTTGTAGGTTTCGTATTAATTGTTTTAAATAAGGAAATCAGTGCTGAGTAAGTGACCAAAGTTGTCGGTTCATTTATGGTTGGCGAAAACTCTTGTCAAGTGGGATGCGATTATTCGCCGCATTCAATTCTAGATGCAGACACGCGCGTTTCATAAATCTTATAAGGCCTTATTTTGAATTGTTGCTTTTTCCACAATCGATTCATAATTGTTTTCTGATTTTCTGATTGCAGATAACAAGTGGGCATGAGCGTCAAAAAGCAACATATTGGGATTTAAATTTAAGCCAAATCAAATAATTTACTCAAAAACATTAAAGGTGTGTGTACAACAATACAAAAAGCGGAGGCAAATCTGCGTTGGGCACAGACGTGTTTATCTATACGATCGGAAAGTTTAGTGAAACTAGTGCATACAACATCAATCACAGCTAAAGCTAAGCCCAGAGATGGCGCGGCACATTATGGCGGTGTGTGTGGTATGCCTGCTGTGCGCCGACCGAATACCTTGCCAGGAGCACGTCGTAAGTGATTATGTGGCAAGGAAGAGCGGCAATCCACAGCCGAGCATTGAATACCAACAGTTGAATTCTAGAGTCTACGTGCGCCGTGATATACCGAATTATCATGCTGAATCTGCTACTGTAGTCGGACACCCCAGTGATTCATATGACCTTGCAACGACGCGAAAGTTCAGTGCGAACAATGACCACAATAAACCGCATCGACGAAAACGGCATGCTGGCCATTCACACGGAGAAGAAGATACCTTGCGTCAGCAGCCGGAAGTTACGGCGGAGTTCCTACAGCGTATATTTGATCAGTATGGTCATGAGAGCGATGGTACTTTGACAGTTGACGAGTTCCAACAAATTCTAAAAAATCTCGGTCTAAATCAGTTGATTGAACGAAACGATCCACAGCAAAAGCAACAGGTTCATGATCAACCGGGAAACAAGGAGATCGAGCCGGACAATGAAACTGTAAGTAATCGGTAAATGGTAATTTTGTAGGCCTGACTGTAACCCACATCAGCAATTTCCCTTTGCCTATTTGCAGTGTGTGAGCGCCACATCACTGGTTCGGCATGTCCAGCCACACATGCTGCTTGACCACGTAGACTCACACGATGGCAACATCGTGAATTGTAGTAGAAACGGCAGCGATTCCAGCACACTTGATTGTGCGCACGCGCAACAGGGGAAAGCTAAGAACAGCGAAGCTCATCAACATAACACTAATTATACAATAAGCAAACAGGATTTGTTGCATTTGTGTCCAGTATTGCTCTACCAAATCGCGTCACCCTTGGCGGCGGAGCGAGCGGGGTGCTTAAATCCGTCGCTTCTGGTTCACGTTGATGGCATGGAAGCGAGTCGATTCGACGCCAAAAATGATGACATTGTGTACGGTAAGAATACGAAGCTTCCGATACTAGGATGCGTTTTACAGTTAGTCTGTTCTCTTACACATATCGCTTGCGAAATACAAAAGAGTCACTGCTCAGAAGTCTCAAAATTTCAAGAGTCAAAAAAATATTTGTACAGAAACTATTACTCACTGTTTCACATTTTTTGTCCAGCTATGGAAGTTGAAGTACAAAAAACTAATTATTTTTAAATATACTTAGAGCCGGCTTCATGTTAACGTGCGTATGCTTGTACTCAGACCTTTTTAAGACCATGTTTGTTGACGTATATATGTACAAGTCGCTCATTTACTTCAATACTGTCATAATTCAAAAAACCAAAAATCGAAAAATTATGTTACAGTTTTGAATTTACATATAGTCCCATATAGTAGGAGAGCCTACTGCTCAAAATATGTTGCATGTTGTCCTGAAATAAAATTACCAAAATTCAATAGTTTGTATCTAGGGCAACTTCAAATCACCGACTTGCCAAGCCCTAGCCTGGCAGGAGCATAGTTTTTGATTCAAAAATATGTTCCATCGTGTCCTGGAATACAACTTTCAAATTTTGAAAGATTTGAACGTACTGATTCCAAAAGTAAGGACTCGCCAAGGGCAAGTCGGCTTGAAAGTATTGCATTCTTTTTTTTCAAGCCGACTTGCCAAGGACTTCTGCCAGGATACTTTTGGAATCAGTAAGTTCAAATATTTCGAAATTTGAAAGTTGTATTCCAGGACACGATGGAACAAATTTTTTCGACGATGTTATGACTTCATCAATCAAAAACTATGATCCTGCCAGGCTAGGACCTGGCAAGTCGGTGATTTGAAGTTGAACTAGATAGAAACTATTGAACTTTGCTAATTTATAAAGTATTCTTGAAGTAGTACTGTCAACTTACAAATGCTAAAAAGTCGATAAATTCAAAATGTGACCCTGGTTGGTTACACAAAAAGTACTTGCGTTTAGTATATAGAGGGCTAACTCTAAATATATTCGATCCATTTCAGTTTGGATTTACGCATTTATTTCGGTCTTCGCCTGCGGAATTTTGGGGCTGGTTGGCGTAGCGATCATTCCTTTTATGGATTCTCGGTACTATAAGTACATTATCCAATATTTGGTAGCACTGGCTGTTGGAACATTGACCGGTGATGCGCTGTTGCATTTACTACCACATGTGAGTGTGTACACATTTAACATGTTAATCATATTGCATTTCTAATCTAAACGTACATACATATATATTAATTTCAATAGTCTTTGGCTGGACAGAGCGAACAAAATATGATACTTAAGGGACTCGCTTGCATGAGCGGCATCGTCTTCTTTTACATGACAGAACACGGCCTTACAATGATATCAGAGTGGCGCAAACGCATAGCCAAGAGCGATACGAAACAGCAATCACGCGCAAAGGTGGTACGCGATCCTGATTCTTCGGTCAATAACTCAGTCGCTGGCGATAAAGTTTGCAAATCGAAATACAGCTCTTATCCTTACTGTTACGATGAGATTGCCATGGACACGAAGAACGACATGCACCTGCCCGGCTCAAAGTTGAACAACATATCTGATTTGTCTAGTGATTTGATGGGTGTTAGCAATAACGTGGAGCGCAAACGCAACGGCAAAACTGACTCAGACGGCAACGAAGCGGTGGGACAGTCGCTAATACCTGTGTGGCACCACAACCATCAAGATCATCAGCAGCAGCAAAATCATCAGCACCACATTCATCTGCCCGACAGCAATACGATATCCACAGATTTGGATGGGCATTCTATGGGAGGAGCGGACGGGCATAGTCACTCTCTCACCTACAATCCAACGGTGGCCACTAATGGCAATGCCAAAGAGCGTTCTTTGACCAGTGATTCGGTGCCGACTGTCATATTGCGCGAGCATGAATCTTCGCATCATGGGCACAGTCATAAACACGGACACGTGCACTCGCCTCCGGAATCATTGAGCGCTGTCGTCTGGATGATAATCATGGGAGATGGCTTACACAACTTCACCGACGGCATGGCAATAGGTGCGTTCTAATTTAAGGCATATCAATAAATTTATGTTTATATGGTGTAGCGTAGCGTAAAGACCGACTGAAAGTTTCCAATATTAATGTATGCAAATTGTAAGGGATTTGGCTCTATATCAATTACGTTTGAAATTTTATTATATCAACTGCAATTTCTATAGTACTTCACAGTGCATACAGTGAACGTCAGTGAAAATCATACAGTAAATGAAGTACATGAAGAAATCAACGGTTATACTAAATTTGTATATGAGAGTTGAAGTTGGTTTTATTTTGTGCTTAAAAATTACTTGTTAAAAATATAGTTCACACTAAAACAAAATACATATAACTCCAAGTTTTAAGCTTTGTAACAAATTTAGAAAAATTGGTCAAATTTTCAGCAAAATTTCAAACATTTTAATCAGAATTTTTATAAAAATTTCGAGTATGCAGTTTTATAGTCGATCTAATTCTAGTAAAATAAAGTGCAAGTTTGAAGTGACTACAAAATAGCGTTGATATTTGGCAAATTTTTTTGTTGACACTGTTCAGCATTTTCTTCCATATAAAATGATATGTATCGAGCATTCGTAATATGGAAGAAAATACGCAACACCGTCAAACCTGCACTTTATTATACTAGAATTAAATGTGCTATGAAACTGCACACCTAAAAATTCTGAATAATAAGTGTAAAATTTTGATGAAACTTTGTTGATTTTGGTTTTTTTTTTGTTCTTAGATTAAGAGCTATTATGTCTTTATGAACATTAGTTTCAAAAAAATTAACACTATTTTCAAAAAATGACTGCACGATTTTCAGTGTGTGTATGTACATCTATGTGTTTTCACTTCTGTTTCAAGCATGTACCTTATTTGACCGTTTTCCAGTTATAAGGTACATTAAGAAAAATTTCTTGAATTTAGGTACATACAATTAAAAAAAAAAACAATCTGTTAAAAATCGCTAATATATGAAAAGGAACGCATATTGTCCGGTCGTTATATTACGCGCTGTTGTGTAGCGAATTTGTAAATGACATGAAATCGCTTCCCAACAATTGATTCTTAAGAACAACCACATTGCCCACAAAAATCAGCTAAGAATGCATACCCAAATGATTTATATAATTTCAGGCGCTGCATTTGCAGAGAATATTGCCGGTGGCTTCTCGACATCGCTGGCGGTGTTTTGTCATGAGTTGCCACACGAACTGGGTGACTTCGCGATCCTCATAAAAGCCGGTATGTCCATAAAATCAGCGGTATATTACAATTTATTGACGAGTGTGCTTAGCTTCATTGGCATGATATTCGGTATTGTTTTCGGCCAATCGCCGAACGTAGCTCAATGGATGTTTGCTGTTGCCTCTGGTCTCTTCATATATATTGCGCTGGTGGACATGGTGAGTATTAAAAATTTAAACATGCTTAATGAGCAATCGCTTAACTTATGTGATTTTTTACAGATGCCCGAATTATCATCGGCTCACAAGACTCTGGAACAATTTGTGCTGCAAATACTCGGCATGTGCTCTGGTGTAATCATAATGCTTTTAATTGCGCTGTATGAAGGAGATCTCATGAGCGTGTTTTCTTCGTCGTCAGCTACAACGACAACCACCTCGGGCCAACAACATAATCATTAGTAGGGCCCAACAGATTTTGGAATATGTAGAAGTAAAGAAAACAAAAAAACTCACAAGCCGCGATACATAAATACATAAACGTACGCACATTGATTGCAAAAAGCTCACAACTTCCATCATTTACATACCTTCATGCATGTTTAAACTACCTGCACGCAAACACTGTACATTGTATGATATATTGAAGTTTACGTAAACATATTCAACGTCTGATTAAGCTATGGCATGGCCGAGCTGTATTGTGAACTTTCGGTATGGTGCCGATAAGTTTGAATTGAATTGAATGTTTTTCGCACCAAGGTCAACATTTTTGGCTTTGTGTGTGGTAAAAAAACCCATTTTTACTAATAATTTATAGCGATAATGTCATTAAAGCAAGTGGATAACTTTAGTCGTAAGCCAATGAACGAGAAAGTAGTTGATTAAAAACAATTGAAATATAAACAGTGGAATTTAATATTTTTCTGCTCTATGCTAAGATTTGTAAAATGAGGTGCTGCATTCTTTATGCAGGCATATATGAGCATAAATATTTTTATGTAGTATATACAATTAAGGTGCAACTACATGTGAAAATGTATTTTGTTTAAAATTGCCAGAAAGGAGATTGAGAGGATCTTTCGCCGAATAGAATTCAAAGCTCTAAAAAGAACGTAGTTAAGCAATTAAAACGAAATTTATTCACACAATTAAGTTGCAAAATAAAGTTCACTAGTTATTACATTTTGTATACCTTTTGTACACACACACACACACACAAAACTTAAAACGATGTAATAAAGATATTGCAATATCCAGTAAATATTTCAAAAGTTGTTATTGAGAGCACATGAATACATATATAATTTGTATGATTAGTGATACTGATAACCCTAATAACAACAATGAACAACTTTAGTAAAACAATCACCATATATTATTACATAGCACTCAATTATAAGTACATTGTAGATTATGCCTAAGTTCAATTCGTAGAGTATTAATAGTATTTTATGTGAATATCGAGCCCTAACCGCCAAAATAACGTAAGCGAACATTTTTTCAAATTTTTTTTTGATGCAGAATTGCTCCTAGAGCATCTAGATGGGTTTCTGCATCAGAAAGAAAAATTAAAAAAAAAAATTTCTCTTACGTTATTTTGGCGGTTAAGGCTCGATATGTTTCAAGAAATAATTATTGCAAATTCCTTTCGTGCGCCGTTGGGGAAAATGTAGTATCAATTGCATTTTAAGAGATCACTATAATTTAGCGAACAATGTTTATTGCCATTACAAGTGTTTTTCGATCTGATTATTTTTTGGAAAACAGAACGGCTGCATTTTTTTCATAACTTCTTCACTCAACACAGTTTACACTTCATTTATTTTTAAAAACATACGTATCGTACTTTTTAAATTAATTTTGTACTTAACTCGATTCTCAGTTTGTTTTGATGATTAAGTATTCGTATTAGTTGTACCTAGTTAAGTTTCGTTTTTAAGAAGCTAAGCTTGCACGCATACATTTATTGTTTTGTAAGGCTATGTTTGTTAAGTAAATACAAACATTTATACATACATATAATACAATCAAGCAATTCGGCAGCTCACTTAAGCGTAAAAGGTTAAATAAAAGCAGTTTTACTTTCATAATTTACAATACTTTGTGTTTCATTTGCTTGTTTTAAGCACTGCCATTTTTTGCATTAATAGTTTTCTCCGAGTCTTTTTGAATTCGTTTTGATACGCTACATCTTTGTTTTACAAAAAGTCTCAACATTTTAAAAACAAGAAACCAGCATGCAAAGGATTTCCTAATATTAACTGTGAAATTCAAAGAATGAAAAATAACGAATAAAATATGTGATGTTTACCTTTAAAAGCATAGATTACAAAGAGAATAAGGCATGGAATAATATTAATTTATTGAATAAAGCTATAATTATATGCATCAAGGAAACTAGGCACAATAAAATGTAAACTAGATGTTTTCTACAACACTTGCAAACAGTAGACTTCCTAATGAGTTACCTAACCATGCTAAAAATGGTCAGTTGTTATATGCATCGCTGCGGAATTACTGCAAAAACAGTCCCTTTTATTTCTAAACTATAATTGATGGAAATGTCCACCATGCGTAGACACTGTTAAATGCCGCATTGGAACTAATTGGGCATCAATTATAGTTTATGATTAAAAGAGTTTAATTCTTAGCAGTAATACTGCGGGTTGCATTTACGAATTGCCCCTACACATATACTAGTCTGAGTGCACGTACATTTTTGAACTGTAAAAAGAAAAATAAATAAATGTAACTTTCGCCGAATTCAAATTTTTAAAAGAAAAATTTTCGTATGCTAAAAATTACTCGTTTTTATAAAAAAAAAAAAAGTGGTTTGGATTTAATGTGAGGAGAACGTTAGGGTGAGAAGATAATCAAGCAGGTTCTGCAATTCACTTCCGTTCAATTTGAATTCAAAGTGACTTTGGTTGATATTCACTCGTAAGTGATTTGCAGAACCTGCCTGAACGTTTTTAGAACGAATTTCCGTCATCCAATGTCAATTTTTGTCATGGAATTAGAAAATGAGAACTTTTTGCTTTTCTATAATTGCCAGGTCAGCCGCGTATCCAAAGTCATCATAATCACAGTCATGTAGTCAAAAGGTCGTCTACCACAAGAGACCAAGTCAGGGCACTTCCCTCTATATAAAAGCCCCCTAAAAAACGCGTAGGAATAAATAGCTCGAATACCTTCCTCGAAGTTCAAAGCGGTAACTACCCGAAATGATCAAAGGAGCGTTAAGTCCA
This sequence comes from Rhagoletis cerasi, assembly GCA_029783565.1. Taxonomy (NCBI): domain Eukaryota; kingdom Metazoa; phylum Arthropoda; class Insecta; order Diptera; family Tephritidae; genus Rhagoletis; species Rhagoletis cerasi. Next base: position 368 of record JAPVRG010149243.1, on the reverse strand, counting down.
TCGAACACTATCGATGGCCTGACTATCGATAGTTTTGCATACCTAGGATTTTGGGCCCAACCCATTATAACATTCGAATATTAATCGGTTTTTGGGATACAGTTAAATGAACGTACATATGTGCAGTACCCACGAAATGTAAATAAGGATATACCCTGAAACTCGTAAAAGCCTCGTAAACCTCGTTATTTTAAGAGCCTCGTAAAATAACTCATAATTTGTATGGAGCTCTATCTTGATTTACACATTTGCGCACAGTTAAAGACTTTACAAGTTTAAGGGAATACCCTTTAATGTTTTCTTTCAAGAAAAATTCGCAGCCTTGCAAAATATTTCGTTTTACAACACTCGCAAAATATTTACAGGTT
>JAPVRG010149226.1:0-20581 GCA_029783565.1 Rhagoletis cerasi | reverse complement strand
GCATATCGACTGCGAAAACTTACAAATTATTTAGAAATTGAACTAAAACTCTTTAGAAAGCATTACAATAAATGCTTTCATGTTTGTAGGTACCAGTAATTGGTGCATTAATTAACGTCATTGAAAATTTACTTTCGGTTCATAGCAAACGGTCTGCCGTGCGCTGCGCAACTGTGCCAACAGTGCTGCCCGATTTATCACTTCTTTTTTGCCTATTCGATCCATCAAACCAACCAGATTCGACTGCAAAAATTTTAAAAAATGTAGATTAGCAAAAAACTAGACTCTCTGGAGCAGTACAATGCTTTTTTGCTAATTTTTCACAAATTTTTGCAGCGGCATGGAATGAAGCCAATGGAAACCGAATGAAGAGTGCGATGAGATGATACAATTCTTTTTGAGTTTAACTTAGAAAATGTATGTATGTATAATTTTAAAAGCCAACATAATGAATTAAAACACAACTCGATTTTAAGGCGATTTTTATTGTATTTTGCAAAGGCAGTTTATATTGAGTTTATTTAATTTTGCGCTTCTTTACTGCTTAATTCATAAACTCCTTTGGGGAATAGCGTTGTGGAGAGAAACAAAAGATAAATAAACAATTAACATTCCACTCCGTATACGTTAAATTTGGTGAAAAACTAACAAAAAGAAATAATGCTCGTCAATAAACTTGTGTAACGAAATTTAGCATATATTTTGTTCTGTACATCGAACTCAAACCATACATTTCGGAAAACTTTTAAAGCTTAAAAACTAATTAATGTAAGCCTGAAATTGTAGCATAAGATACCTTTTTTTTTTTTAAATGAGAGAATTAACAAAAGTGAAAAATTTGCTTTGAGATTATGCTAAACTGCACACAAATATTTGACATTGTGAAACAAATTTGCCAACTTATTTGTATTTAAGTAAAATTTGAAATTTTCAGATCATGATTTTAATTTTTTCGTGATTTGTTAATTCTGACATGGAACTGTTTTAATTATTCTTTCATTACTGTTTCATAGAATAGAAAAATTATTTACTTTTGTAAACTTTTTCAGTCATATCATCGAAGCCGGAATCTTGAATGTTTAACATCAAGCTATTGGCAGAGAGGTAGACCTTGTTCTGTGAGCTAGCGATCTGAAATAAGAAAATTTGGCAATTTAGAATAAAATCTCGGAAACGTTGAAAATAAGTCAACTTACTGTTCTTGCTATACTTTGAGCAGCGCGAATTTTACGTAATTTTAAGTAGGCGGGATTTTGTTTCACAGCAAGACCCAACATTTTAGCTGCTTCAGCCTCACCCTCGGCTTGTACAATTTTCTGTTGCTTCTCTTGCTTCGCGCGTTCAACGAAGAATACTGCCCGTTGCGCTTCTTGCTGTGCCACCTGCTTGGCCTCAACAGCAGCGGTATATTCCTTGCCGAAACTCAGTTCGGTGAGTGAAACATCATCCAGAATGATATTGAAGTCACGTGCACGCTCCACCAATTCTCGGCGGATAAGTAGAGAAACCTGCGAGCAAATTATGACATTAAAAAAATATCTACATAGTTTTCGATGTACGCTTTAGTTATTTACTTGCTGACGTTGTGTAATCAATTGTGAAGCATTGAATTTGGCCACCACACTTTTTAGCACTTCGTTGCAAATTGAGGGCAAAACTTTCTCATCATAATCGACACCAAGCTGACGATGCAAGATGGGAAGACGCACGGAATCAGGACGAGAAAGCACACGCAGAGAAATGTTGATCATCTGTAAATCCTTAGAACCGGTCGGAGATGAAATCTTACGGGGGCGAGAGCGGATGTCATATACAATTGGATATTGGAACCAGGGAATGCGGAAATGTAAGCCTTCCGAGTAGATCTCACTCTGTATACCACCAATGCGGCTGAAAATGATAGCACGATGACCACCATCCACTGAAAATTTTGATAAACATTAGCTGCATACATATATTTACACAAGATTTGTTAGATCTAGAGACGATTGTAAATGGCTTGAATTGTGGTTATGCAACCGGGTGGGCTCGCCCGCAGCCGGCATATGTGAAATCATAAATTTAACTTTAAGGTATATAAATACATCTACGCAAATGTATTAATGGCTAGACTATGTAGTAAATCAAAGTTTATTTACATGGTCTGCAATTGTACAGAGGCGTTATGAAATTCCTTTGGTTCATTTGTAATGCAACTGATAATGGCTACATTGAGGTTATGTCATCAACATGTTTTTACATTTTACAGGTTTTAATTCTTTTAATTTATTTAGAAACCCATACCTGTGTATAGAGATTGATTGATACCGTAGGCAGCGGCACCAACTGCCGCCAACAGCTTTAATCCCGTGGATAAGCCTGGTGGACCACCTTTGCCGAACATTCCTGCTAAATCATTTATTTTACTCTGCGCCATTGTGTCAGCCGCTGTTACGAAAAAAAAAAGCGTAAACCATTTATTGTAATTTATAAGACTTTTTGTGGAATATACTTACAGTTAAATGCAATAAGAATTAATTATTTAATGCAACGAAAAACACAAATTGGAAAAGGCCCGACTGCAAAATACGCCGCACTATTGGTAAAAATTCGACTATTAAACTAACCAGCGCAGGGTTGCATAGAAATTGTTATTATAATTGTGGTGTACACATACGTTTCTGTATTTCCAACGGTCCGATATTTATTGCTCGCAAGGAACCAAGGCGAGTTCATACAAAGAACGTTCATATAATCAGAGAACGTAAATCTATAGAGAACAACTCGATGGAGGGTAGCGAACGTCAAGTTACACGAACAAGAATTTTTTCCAAGTTCCAATACAAACACACTTTTTGTCGCGGCACATTTTCAATGTAACGAACAGTCCCTTATAGATTTACGTTCATTGTAATGAGCAAATGAATTGCTTGCAACACCTCGCTCGTGTACGTTGGGATTATTGTTTTAACATTCCCATGGTCAAAGAACGTAAATAGATCTACGTTCTTTGCCATGGTGAACTTTACTTGTTGCATGTAAAGGTATGGCAACCACCTGCTCCAATTGGAACAACTAATTAGCAACTCTGCATTTTCGGAGTATGTGTCTTTTATTTTTCGTTTTTGCAAAGTATTGTGATGCTTCTATTGTCTTGCGGGCATATTTGTGTAGATAAATTAGTGAATTTTACTAATATTTAGGTTTAAACTATCGACCAATAATTACTTTTCGTAACTATTAAATTAATTACTTAATAAACGTAATAAACGAATATAATGCAATCGGTTGCGTCTTCCGAAGCAGAGGCAAGCAATGGCGCGGGGACAGATGTTTCATTGCGCTTCTATTCTTTCTTGCCATGCACACAACCGAAAAAGAGTAAGTAAAATGCACGATGCATTGAGTAAAAAGTTATTTTTATATAAATGAATGTAAAATGTTTTTATTACAGCATTTACAAGTCCCAAAACAAGTGGTTATTGTACCGACAATGGTGGTGTACTAGTAATTAATGATAGCGATGATGAAGGTTCATCGACTATATCTGCCGTTTCAGAGCCACAATTTGAGTTTCTGTGCGAAATTGATGTTGATAAGAACGTCGCACTCCCTCGGCCCATAGAGCTTAAAGTAGAGTGTAAGAAGGAGCCTGAAGTAGATTTTAGTGAAGTTCAGCAGTATAATGGAAAACAAGTCAATGACAAACAGCTATCAATCCTTAACGCCGCAACAGCAGATTATAGTGATTGTGAGGATGAGCTATTAGCATTGTGCAAAATAGAACCAGTATGTGATCTTAACGAAGTTCTACCACACAATGCATCATCAGAACATGAAAATCACTACATCTACTTTACTTGCCCCCAATGTGGTGAGAGTCACGATTCACATCCACACTGGCGACGGCACATTGTGGCTGCGCATCAGTTAGGAGATCAAAAAAATTGGAATTTTAAGCGACGTCCCAACAACGAATTCGAATGCTTTAGTTGCCGTAAAGTATTTACACGCTGCACACTCAAGACACTACAGCAGCATCACTTTACACATTTGCCACACAAAGTGTACCATTGTAAGTTGTGCCCATTCGAAGAGCACAGCATGTTTTTAATGATATCGCATATTATGCTGCATAAGGAAAAAGATGCCAGTCACAGTGGAAATGCTAAAAATAGTAATGGTGCACCCACAGCACGTGAAATTGCCCTATGGGAACATGAGAGTCGCGCCTTGATTGCATACATTTGTCCAGCTTGTGGCTTAACGTTCGATGCAGAGGATGCCTGGCAGGCACACATAAATTTCAGGTGAGTGACAAGAATTTAGAATGCATTAAAAACGATAATTCCATGTGTGCAGTTAAATGTTGACAACAAAATATATACTCTTTGAGATGTCTAGTGCCACAATTCTTTAATTCTCTGAATATAGCAGTTTTTTTTTGTAAATAAAATTTTCTTTTGAATACTTTTAAGATATATGCCACGAAAAAAAAAATTTGTGAGTTCGACCAAACTGTTATCGATTTTATTGAAAGTCTTTTGGTTTTTAAGGTTGCTTATAAATTTTGTTTGGTGATAAGTGGCACTTTGGTCTGACCACTTCAGACACAGCTTCGACTGAATTTTATATTTATGCTATTACAACAACAGCATTAAATATTCCTGAACATTATTATACGTACGTGCATTATGTTTATTGTTTATCTGTAATTGTAAACATGTTATCGACGAGTTGATAACATATCTAACATACATTTTTACCATTTATTACCTCTATTACAGCCACAACTTTTTGGAGAAGACAGCCGATAATCGCTTTGGCGATCATTTCAAATGCTCCGAATGTGCCGTAGAAATCTTCTCCCAGCATATTACCGATCTTCAGCAGCATCTATTCACACATTTACCTTACAAATCGTATTTGAAATGCAAAATATGCACCTTCACAATTTCGCGGCAAAATTTCATGCTCTCCCACATACTCAACCTACATAAAGTGCATTTAAGTGCAGGAGCCAAAACAAAGAACAGCGACAATGTAATTACAGCAGACACTTCAACAACAAACGGGGTATCGCCTACACCCGTAACAACTACAACTACATCACCGAGAGAAGAAGGAGTATACAATAGTCGTATATCAACTGGTAGTTTCAGAGCCACAGAAGACATGAATACAAGCACTTCGAATGTACTGCAGCCAAGTTTGAGAATCTTCAATGAAACTAATAATGTAAACAGTCGTCGAGTTTCGACACCAAACGCACAATACAATAGCGCATACATTCGAGATCAGCTAACGATGTCAACAAAAAAAGGCTCTTTTACTTGTAGAAAATGCACCAAACATTATATGTATAGAAAAAGCTTCAGTAAGCATATACGCTACTGCGATCCAAGCAACACAACCATTTAAGTGATTACATTGAACATACTTGACAACGCTAAGTAAGGCACTCATGAATCGTTTAATTACCAAAGGGAATAAGTCAGCATTTTTCTGATATGGAAAATTTGATGCAGTTCAACAGAGCTCCCTTAAACGAAACGAGCTGCATCAAAATTGCCATATCGAAAAAATTCTGACTTATTACCTTTGGTAATTAACAGATTCACATGTACTCGCACACATATGTTTCAAATGTTTACATTGGTCATAAAATCATACAGTGAGGAATAATAACAATTTTATCTACATTCCATTTTCTGTACATTCCATATTTGTGATTGCAGTGGTGAATCAAATTACTGTTGTGCACACACAAAAAGACATTTGTATTTACACTTAGCACTATTTTACTTGATAAGATTTAGAACTGTTAGAGCTTCGGTTGAGTTGACCCAATAATACATTTATTATGTTTTAAGTTAAATACATTCTGCTTTTATTTTGTTTTAATAAGTTAAGCGGAGTAAAGTTTCTAATTATTTACTTACCACTTGCTATTTTTAGATTCATTATCATTTTTCACCACTGATAAAGTCATATATGATTTTTGTTTGTCTGGCAATCATTAGCCTAACTCTTAACTAAACTGAGTTAAGTACAAAATTGAAAACTTTTAAATATTATAAAACAAAAGTGAAATAAAACACAATGGAATTTATAAGTAAAAAATTAATTATATTTTATTCTTATATTACAAATACGTATACATAAAGTAATTCGAGGATAAAACTTAACAAGTATCTAAATGTTTGCATGTATTTAATTATACACACATATATATGCAATTTTGTATCTAATAGATATATGAATAATACGGATATGCGAATATAAATTTGATTAATAACGTAATCTTAATCACACCGTGATAAACTTTAGGAAACTAAAACACACACACACACTGATAAGCCCTGATAAAGGTATTGCATCGAGTAGTCATGAAATATTTTGTATTTACATATTCTGTCACTATGTCACATATCAGGCAAATTGCGATTCTCATTGCGTCCGAAATTCGTATCCCGCAAGTAATGTGCTGTTTGGTCGTTGAGCAGTGACATTATTATTGGTTTGAGGCTGAGCAGAGAGGCCAATTTATATTTGAGTGTGACAGATTTTACCAAAGCCACCAGTTGCGCCAGATGCTCCTCCATAGCAGGACTGATGCGATGGTGTTGCGCATAGAGTTGAAAACTATTTAGTTGTGAAATTGATGTGAAGTAACAAGAAAAAAATATTAATAATAATTGAATTAGACTATGTAGGTTAAGATATTATGTACATATGTATGTATGCATGAACTTTCAAGCCAGCTTCGGAAAATAGGAGTAAGTAATAAAGCTGTTTCGCACAAAAGTAGTAGTCCATAAAAGCTTTATTGTTCAAATTAATACATACATATACCAACTTTATAAGTTCTCTAGTGATAGTATATTAACTTTTCAAACTTATATTTGAGTCAACGCCTAAATGCAAGCTAACTTTACTGTGCGTGCGCAAATGAGCGAAATTTGAGACTATGTTGCTGACAAATTTTTACTGGCTACATTGCTGTTGCAGATGAGCCGCTGCTACATTTTTCTGTTGGTATACATTTTTTCCACCTGTATTCATAACACTGTACGACATTTTCGGTTTTGTTTTTTTTTTTTCTGGAGAATTGATGAAACCAAATTTTTCTGAAAGTCTGGGTTGCACACAAAAAATTAATTTCCAAGTTTTCGCATGTTGGCGATTTTTGGTGGGTTTTTAACCGACTTCAAAAAAAGGAGAAGGTTATCAATTCGTCGGAATATTTTTTAAATTTTTATTTTTATATATGTTACCGGATAATTTTGGACCACGGAAACCGTTTGCGATAATTCTATTTTATTAGTGATAGCGCAAAAAGGTTCCAAGCACCAGCTTAGTGATAGTGGAAGTATAAAATGTAACCCCCATTTTTCGCAGTGCTTAAAAAAAATTTTCCACTAAAAACTTTAGTGAATGAAAATATTTTTCCACTAAATAAATTTCAGTAATGGCAATGAAAATTTATTTTTAACTTCTAGACAAGCACATATCGCACACACTCTTCACAAGAGACATAACTCAAAATTACCCGTTTCCCATAAAACGCGAAAAAATATTTCCAAGCACATGTTAATCATATGGGCAAGGGAGACTTAACATTAGATTTTTTCAACAAATTAAAACAAAATTTTGCTGCAGCTTTTGCTGAAAGGTAAATAAAAGGTCTGTGAGCATTTTTAGCGCATTATTTCAAAAATGACAAATTTTGAGTTGTGACTTTTGAAGATGGTGTGATGGTGATGTATTAAATATATTACTGTTTTTGAATTATCTAATCAACTGATAGGATATATTGTTTAATATAATAATGTAATTTAAGTCCTGGTGAGTGTATTGAAGGATTATGTGGTCGAAGGTTCGTTAAGATATTTAAATTTTAATTTTTATTATCTCTGGCATTAGCGAAAATACACTTAGGTTTATGCATAAGTATGAATAATTTAATGAAAAAAACCTCTTTATTTGATATTATTAAAGGTATGGATTTCTCACCACTTTTCAGACTTAAATCGTGTATATTCTCACATATCTATAGTATATAAGTACATGTTATTTTATAATAGAATACGTTGAAATGAACCCGTTTTCGAAATTTTTCATTAAAAAATCGTTGAAAATACAAAACGTGCTTCCCGAAAGCTTAGTCGTGATTTGTTTATCTTCCGATACAGAATTGGGCTATTTGTTGAAATATTTTCACAGCCACTACTGGAGGCTGTAGTTGGAAATTTTTCCAGTATCTTTAGTTGAATTTTTCGTACACTCACTAACACACAAATCGTGGACAAAATTTTCATTACCACTATACTCAAATAGTGATAGTGGAAAAGAATTCAAACCCACTATGATTGAGTGTAATCGATTAGTGGAGATTTCAGTACTTAATAATTCGTGGGGCTGAACATTTAGTACACTATCACCATGTCTGCTTTTTGTATACCAACTATATGAATTGGACAAACTTTGATTGTGTTTTCCCACAAAATTTAAAATTTGAAATACTTATATTTATTATTAAACGTTCGATATGTACATATCTATAAAAAATATTATCCGACGAATTGATAACCTCTACCTTTTTTGAAGTCGGTAAAAACAACGTAAAAAAATTAAGAAAAAAAAACATAAAAATGTTTAGAAAAGTTTCTTCGTGTATCTGCAGTGGCACGGATACTTCAAACGTAGCCTTTATTGGTAACTTTTTTAAACCAAACTACAGAACATAAACGGCCAATAGACATTCTAGGTATTTATTTATTTTTGGGGATTTTTTGAGTTTTGAGCTTTTAGTTCTTAAATAAGTTTGCAAACTTCATTTTAATTTGATTGCCACGTCTGTGTATTACATCATATTTTCCTCTCACAAAAAGTGCCACTTACCCCTTAACGGTGTTGTCAATTATATTGTCGTTGACTTGAAGATGTTGTAAATATTCTTGAAGATAATTCGTATGCCCCAGTATGACATATTGCGAGAGCAGCACTTCCGACCAATTTATGTCGTAGCCACAAGCACGGCTGAGTATTAGCGCCTGTGGTACACTGCAAGATAAATGATTTTTTGAGGTTAATGAACGAAAAGTGAATGTTTTTTGACTCTAATTTTATTTTATTAAATACATAATTATGATGTAATACTTTAAATTTTGTAATTAGCCAGAATGCTAATAAAATAAAGAAGTTCTAAGAAAATCAAAACGATCATAAGACAACGATTTAAAACAATACAAATTGAAAGAAAACTTGTACGAAAATGTAATGAATACAAGTAATTTTTAAGCAAAAAATAAAACCGACTTCAATTCTGATAAACAAATTAAGTGGAGCCGTTGATTTCTTCATGCTCCAATGATCGGAACTAAACCGAATGAGTATGGGACCACCACTGCGATACCACTCTTACGATAAAAAAGAATTATCGAAAAGGGTTTACGTTATCCAAAGTTATGCGGTAACATACACTGCCGGAAGAAAGTATTGGCACAGCGAATTTTTCACAATATATGCAACAATTTTTATTCTAATATTTTTCCGGTAATTTTTTATAAAGACATGGAAAATTCTACAGCAGAAAACATAAAAATAAAATCTCTAGACTTTGTGCAAAACTCAGGAAAATTCAATGAATTTGAGGCCAAATTTGCAACTTTTTAATTAGATTTTTCAAAAAAATTCTAGGTAAACAGTTTTGTGGCCCATTAAATTTTAATATAACAAAGTGCAAGTTTGAAGTTGCTAGAAAATCGCATTGATTTTTGGATTTTTTTTTTGCGGACGGTGTTATTACTTTCTTCCATACAAAAAAAATTGTCGAAAATACTTTGTATGGAAGAAAATACGTGAAAAAAATTGCCAAAAATCAACGCGATTTTCTAGTAACTTCAAACTTGCATAATAAAATTTAATGGGCTACGAAACTGTATACCTAGAATTTTTTTTAAAAATCTGATTAGAAAGGTGCAAATTTGGACGAAAATTTATTGAATTTTCCTGAGTTTTGCACAAAGCTTAGAAATTTTATTTTTATGTTTTCTGTTGTAGAATGTAGAACCATATTTTTATGAAAAATTACCGGAAAATATTAGAAAAAAATTGTTGCATATATTAAGCAAAATTCGCTGTGCCAATACTTTTTTCCGGCAGTGTACATAAAAAAAAGATATGTAAAAGTATTTCGACGAGTTGATGGAGGAGATTATCACTATTTATTTATTATTTTTTCGAAGTCGGTTAAAAATATGGTGTAACCAAATGTTTTTATCAATAGACTACTTTTATAATAAACTTTTTAGATGTAGATGCTCGTAATTAACCTTTTTGATTTATTGACGAGTCCAATTTATTGTTGAAACCCCGAATTCTTAGAGCATCCGTCTGGGTCATATAAACATTGGATGGATGTGCCGGCTATAACTCACATCGAATCATTGAACCAGGGCGAGTGAAAAAAATTCACACAATACTGCCGATCTGATCTCTTAGTAAGCCAAAATCAATCTACCCCAAATGAGAAAAAGTTGGAGAAAGCAAACGAAACTGGAGAACAAACAGCGTGTTTAGATCGGCAAGGAGCTACTATCGATTGCGATTATGGATACAATGTTTTGATGGCTAAAAATCTCAATTAAATAGCTGGCACGCAGCCAAGTGGAGTCAATATTTATAATTAATGGGTTATTTATAATTAAAGGATAGTTGGTTAGTTTGTTAGTTCTAGCTCCTTTGATTTATATAGGGCCAAGAGCTGCGAACGAGTTCAGAAATTTGAAGCTTTTTATAATAGAAGTTCAAATAAGATCGCCCTTGCTTATCCATAAATACCTGAAGAAATGTTTTAGTGATTACATTAGTCGACAAATTTTGACGAAATTGCGTTAACCTAAGAAAAAAAATGTTTTCTAAACTAATTTTTGGTCTCTGAACACGAAAACAAAATACATTCTTTTTTTCAAAGAAGCGTTTTCGAGATTTTTTCGAAAAACGTGTTATTTAGTACCTTTCGCAGTTATTTGTCAATATCCTTTGAAAAGATCATCTAATCGACGCGACCAACCTACCGTTCGAAAGGTATTGATACGCCCTTTGCAAAAATATATAAGTTGTTCAGATTTAAATAAAAATTGTTACTGTTACTAGCGACCAAAATCGAAAAAGTGGAATTTTCATTCATTTTTGAAAATTACACATTTTTAAATGCTTATTTTTAATTACAAAATTTTTTTTAAAATTTTTTTTCCAAATTTGAGTAAAAGATGAATCATTGCAGTAAATTTTGAGTAGAAGATCATCCAAGTGGGATAAGAAATGAAGATGTTATGGAGCACTGAGTAAAAGTTCTAACTTTATATTTTTCACAAAATCACACTTTTGGTGGAAAATAAGCTTTTCCCCTTGAATATTTTAGATTGTGTTGGGTAGAGTCTTCTCGAATTTGCTTCCAGGAGTAAGAAAAAAAAATATAAAAAAAAAATAAAAAAAATAAAAAAAAATAAAAAAATTAATTTCCGACCAAAAATGTGATTTTGTGAAAAATATGTTAGAATTTTTACTCAGTGCCCCATTACATCTACATTTATTATCCGATTTGGATGATCTTAGACTCAAAATTTACTGAAAAAAATTTAAACAAAATTTTTGTAATTAAAAATAAGCATCTAAAAATGTGTACTTTTCAAAAATTAATAAAAATTCCACTTTTTTCGACTTTGGCCGCTAGTAACAGTAATAATTTTTATCTAAATCTATACAAGTTATATATTTTTGCAAAGGGCGCATCAATACCTTTCGTGGTATTGCCCGCGTCAGATGATCTTTTCAAAAGATATTGACAAATAACTGCGAAAGATACCAAAAAACACGTTTTTCGAAAAAATCTCGAAAAAGCATCTTTGAAAAAAAAAATTGGGGTTTGTTTTCATTTTCAGCGACCCAAAGTGAGCCTAGAAAATACCTTTTTACAAAGGTTAATTTTTCGTGTAAACTAGTGTTATTATAAGGCTGTCCCAATAAAATTTGCTCTTGGAGAGAATACTAATTTCGAAATATGTAACCGAAAACACGTTCTAATATAAAAAACTTTTCCTCTCACCTCAGCTCCGCATTGATGAGTTCACGAAATTCGTCACGCGTCTGCACGTTCACTGCGCAAACGCATAGATGCGGTTCCGGTGCATTACGATCTACAGCCTTGTTGGCCAAATCGATCTGCATGGCCATCATTTCAGCCAACGATGCGACACGTTGTGCCAGCAGCAGTTTATTGTCGAGCAAATAATTTTCGGTGGCGTGTGTGTAAAATTCCATTGCCTGCTGCAGCAAAGTGAGCAATTCTGGTGTGCAACGAAGTTTGGGAATGAACGTTTTCGTAGGATTTGCAGACGTCAAATTGGCCATGGATAATTTTTCAGGCAGCTGTGCGGTATCCACCGCTGACAAATTAAGCACCTTTGCTAGCACAGCCTGTGCATCTTGCTCCCACATTTCGGCCAACTCTTGATACATAAGAAAATGCAGCGCCGTCAGCTTCAGATATTCGCGCCCGTTATTTGGACAATATTCGCGCAAATATGTGATTATAGCTTGTCGTAGCCCTATCGTTTTTTCTTCATCGAATTGTCCCAGTAGTGATTCGAATTGTTCATTCTTCAGCAGCGAATCAAAGCAGTAGAACATTTCGCGATAGCGTCCTATGCCGCTGAGCATGCGCACAATTAGGGACCAAGATTTGGCCTGCGTGAGCACGGCATTTAGTGCTTTGGCGCGATTCAACACATTTGCTATGCCTTCCATGGAGCATTCGTGTACGTAACATTGATTTGCCTTGATCAGTAACTCAACATAGATGATGTTCTGCTTCTTGTGTGACAACACCTGTGCCGGCGGCAACATTGAACCACCTGTTGTCGAGGCGGTAGTAATCGGTGGAATGGAAGCGTTTATTTGAGAGCCGGTATTAGCTGGTAGCCCATAACGGCGTATGATTTCGGCCAGACGCTCAAACACCGTATTGTGTTCGTAGGGTTTGTTGTCTTGAAATTTACGATATGCTTTCAGTGCATCGCAATATTCCAGTAAGCAATTGCCTAGCTTAGTTGTGTTGGGCACCAACTCGAGGAAGAGATGTAGATCGCGATCAATGTTATAGCCCCAAACGGGCGCATTCTTGATGGCGTTTTTCGATTGCTGATCGGCGGTGAAAATGTAGAAGCGTGGACGTACTATGGCGGTAGTCAATTCTGAGGCCAATAGCTCTGCAATCTGTGGGAGAGTTGAAATGCAACTGATTACAGATAAGAAAATATTTAGCTGGACTAAAAAATGTAAAAGGCCTCAACAAAAGAAGTGTGTGCGGTGAGTAAAATTCTGCTATTTCTACCTACTTCTTGTGGTGTCATATGCAATGATGTGAGTATGTCGCTCACAACCAGCAATCGGTGCAGGCAGCTCTCCTCTGCGACACTTTGTAGCAACACGGTTGTATCTTTTGTGCGCAGCACATCCAGGTACTCCTTGTCCAAATACATTGCAGCGCGATAGGCCATTACAATGCGGCGCCCAATATTTACGCCATACGTAAGCTTAGAGGCGATGCCCTGTATGGTCTCCAAAGTTTCGCGCTTTTCCTTAGATGGTATCTCCTCGAATTCGAAAGTAGAACTACTGTCCGACATATCGCTGCTTATTTTCGTTGGTGAATATTTATCTAGCGAAAGCGTTTACGATTGTGTTGAAACATGTATTTGAAGCTTCATTTTTTTTCGCTTACCTTCTCTTGCCAATAGTCCACTATCTAGTGTGCGTTTATTGAATTTCGCAAATGAGCTTATCTCAATGTCGCGTAACATTTGCCGTTCCTCCGAAGACATGCTGAAAATTGTTGTCACTCCCTCCGCAAGTGCCATACAAAACACCACAAAGCGTAAATCAATTGGACGGCATTCGAAAAGCTCCTGCAAACGCAGCGCCTCTACAATATCACCTTTATCCAGCAGCAAGTTGAGCAAAGCTTCCAGTCGCGTTTCCATTGGCTTGGTTAAAGGTTGCTTTATACTAACATTGAGATCTTCAATACCAGCGAGTTCTTTCAATTCCAAGAAAGACTTATATAGTACACAACGCTCATGCAACATGATCTCCTCGTAGTATTCAGAATGGTAGACACCCATCTCAGCCGCTACATCGTCATCCAACCGCAAGTAGCTAATAATCATTTCATATTCAATTTGATCGCGATCGAAAGACTCATTCGGAAAGAGATGATGTTGTTTGATAACATTAAGCGCGCGTTTCAATAGCTGATATTTGCGTGCGCAAGACTTCAAAAGCCGGCCAGCTGCATAGAGATAAAAGTTCACAAGCAGTTCTGGTGGCAGTGAATACTCGGCAATCTCATCTTCGTAAAGCTGGAAGTGGGCGTCGGAGTATGGCTCTTCACTGTCCCCTTCCTCAGACTCCTCCAGCTTGCTGACCCATTTGGCATATACAATATCACTGATGGGCTGTTGGAGCAGCGTTGCTAAACGCACAGCCAAATCATATTCGCGCTTCTCGCGTAAAACTTCCAACAGCTGGTCGTACGTGCGATTCTTGTATAGCGCAAGTTGCTCAAAATCGATGGTATAACATTCGGTCCAACCTGGACTTGTCTGTAGTGCTGCGAATACGGCATGCAGTAGACAAAAGTCCATTAAGCCACTGATGTCGCTCATTTCGGAGCGACACATGCAGCTTATGAACTTCTGCTGATCCAACGTCGAGTCAAAGTTGTGTTGTAAATGCAAGAGAAGAAGGCGTATGCTGTGCTCCATAAGTTCATCGCGTGGTAGAGTCGCACAAAAAGGCATCTCCACCGAATCGTTACTCCAGGCCAGCAGAAAGAGACGCAGAGAATGTACATCTTCGTCATCAAAGCAACGCTTGTGTTGTGTGCGTTGCAGAAAAGAACATAGGTGCATGCAAGCGCTGTCCTATATTGGTGACAATAAAAAGAAATATGAACTTTGCAATATCACAGGCCGGGAAAATTACCTTAAAGAAAATGCGGAAGCTTCTTAGCAGCAGAGTCGTATCTCCTTGACGCACCGCATTCTCCACCACCAGCCAAGTGACCTTTCGTATGTCAAGTGTGGCAAGTTTGAGCACATCAGTCCACTGATTAGTAGCAACAGCCAACCATACAAGCCATTGCCAATCGACGTTTGCGGGATTTACGGTAGCGGCTAGCACAGCCAACACGGGCAGTCGATATTTAACGCAGTTTCTAAGCAAGTTCCAGGAGGTTGCGTGCACATGCTGATCTTGCAACAGTTCAAGGAACTTTGCTGCACTGTTAACGCGCTCCTCGTTCAGCGCGCTACTGCTGAGTAGCACAATTGCAAAAATATCCAAACGTCCACAAGCGTCTGGTAGGAAGTGTAGTCGCTGTTGGCTGGGCGCAGTGCGAAATAGTGCATTATTCGGATCGTTGCAAGCTGAACTAAGCGATGAGTTAATAGTCTCAATGGAGGTGGTTGTTGGCTGTAACAAGAAATTCGTTGTTAAGGATATGAGATACATATGTACATACATAATACATATATTCCGCAAAAAATTACTCACATTTGCCTCGCCCTTACGAACGGGTTTCTTATGCTGACGCGAAAAGCTTGCATGACGCTTTGTTTGCGGTGGTAGCTCACACAAAAATGCGCGCAGCATATGTTCACCCATAAGGCGAGTCTCAAAATGCTCAACCAATAGTTGAAGCTGAGTCAACGGTACCTCGAAGTATTGCAGCAGCACCAGCAGCCGCCACCAATCATCATCCCGAGCGTAATACTGCAAGATCTTCATGGGCCACTGACGCTGGCCACTACAGACAACTAGGCGCATTAACGCCCGATAATCACTTAAGGGAAATGCGGTCGGCTCTTTCAGAATACTTTGAAGCAGTAGGCTTTCTATGCGTGCCAATAACTCCGAGTATCCTTTGGCGGGTGACTCAGCTGCCAACGCGTCCGACTCCTCCTCATTTTCTTCCAACAAGCGACACAATTTCAAGTAATTACGCAAATATTGCGAATCGTAGCCAAGCATTTCGATGAAGGCAACACAGTGTACCACCAATTCGGAATTGTTGGCATGTTGCAATGCCATTTCGGTAACAGTTTCGCAAGCACTCAAGAGGTGCCCCCTGGTTAGTTGGCCGTACTGCTGCAAATGATCCATGACAAGATAATAGACAGCATAGCAACTGCGTTGTTGTTTCAAATAGTGTAGAAAATTTAGTTTATACTTTCGAGCATATTTCGCACACAACTTTTCATTGGAGAAAGATGCTATGCTCTCTGTTTGAAACTCTTTAGATATTTCTTTTAAATCAATGTGCTTGAATTTTCGCAGAAAATCATAGGGTGTAGGCATGTTTTTGTTGTGTCCATTACTGCAATTACCTGATCCACACGAGATGTTAGCATCACTGTTGTGGGTAGGGTTTCTGATGGGAAATGATTGCAAATATGGAATGTTTTGCAAAGCAGTTGTGTGTAAATAACATTTTAAAGTTGCAACACTAGGTTCATTACTGAGGAAATCAAAGAGGGTGACCAATGGTTGAGAGCTATTGAAATCTACGCCTTGTTGTTCCAGATACACTTTGGTCGCTTGAAAAACCTAGTTGTGGTTAAGCATTAACATTTTAAAGCAGGTGGAAAATAGATTTGCATAAAACTTACTTTTTCAAAACCCTCTAGCTCATCTAGTTTATTTTCTTTAATGGCTACCAAAAATTTAAGAAGCGCCTCATCGTCCGGAAATTCTGGAAGCATTTCTTCAAGCTCGCGCGTTTTTACAAAGTCCTGCAACATTAACATATGCAGGCCTCGATTAAGCAGAAAGTGTCCGCTTGGCAGCTTTTCTAGTAACTCACGATTGCGCTGCAAACTCTCAGTGGTGCACAGACGGCGTACTACTATTTCAACATCGTCCCTTTCATCGGCAAAGAAGTGTCCTGCAGCCGCAAAGCAGTTACGCAATGTTTCGTTTGGATTTTCTATAGTTTTCAGCGCATATTCATACATTTCCGTTTCAAGCGTCCACTCGCAAAATAGTAGCTCTAATTCAGTGTATTCCGGCTGAGGCGACTGGCCGGATAGAGTACACCAACGTACTAAATGCGTTAGCTCAGCCGTTTCAACTAAATGACTCCACATATTAAATTTATTTAGACGCCCTAATAAAAGTGGATTCCGATTCAAGAAGTACAACTCCGCTAGCAAACTGTGCAGATATGACTCATTACAATGCACCAGCGTCTCGATATTAACACGGCGAAGTTGTACTTTGCACTTAGCCAATAGGTCGGGACACTTTTGCAGCTGCTGCAGCAAATCCCAGTAAAATTGCAACTCTTCCATATCACTTTCATAATTCTGAGGATCTTTTTTTTGCAGATGTTCCATTACAAGTTCACGTAGCTCTTCATCAATGCATTCGCAGGCGAACTGATAGTAGAAACATTTAACGTCCCGTTTCACATTCATTAGCACCATTTCTGCTTTGCACACTAGTCGCTCAGTCAGCAGTCGCAACACATAAGTTTGGACCACATCTTGAAAGAAGAGTTGGTACTCCGGTAGGGGCAGTTTTCTTTTGCGTGCCCAATACTCAATACAGAGATCAATGTTTTCACCTTTGGTGGCCACTTCTTTAATAAGCGCCACTTCACTGATACCAGTCCAAGATTTGAAGAGTTTATCACGCTTCACCGTGGCAGTCATGTTGTCGCCGAAAGTGCTTTGTTGTTGAGAATACTCACTCGGTCAACGCCAGTGAAAAAGAATATTACATTTTCATCCACCCGCTGGAAGTGGTTTTCTTTGTTTGATGGGTTTTACGTATTCTGGTTGAATTTTTCCGATATGTACATACATACATTCAACGCTCGTATACTGATAAACATCTAATGCTGTTTATTTGCTTATATTCCTTCAGTTTCCAACATCACTCGCTTTAATTAAATAACAAAAGCAATGAAATCGTGGACAAATGATTAAATGCAAAAATAGTTGTTATCAGCAATGCACCAAAATTTTGGCGCTGCTTGTATCAATAAAGCGACGGCGTTGAATTAAGTGATGGAGAGTTGTTGCTTCTAAATTAAATGTGAATAAAACTAAATTGTAATAAATAAAGCAAGTTGAAATTATAATCGCTAAATAAGCGTTCTCGCACTTACTGTTGTTTAAACTTTCGGTTTAACATTAAAATTTAAGTAAATTAATTATAATTGCGGTTATTTTATTAACAGCGGCGGCGAGGTGTCACTGCGTATGTTTTGAATCAGCTGTTGACATCAAGCTGTTGATTGGGGTTGCCAAATTCATTTTTGTAGGTATAGTTAAGGGTAGGATAAAATTAAAAAAAAATCCGGGTATCCCTTTTTATTGATTTCTATTTTTTTTGAGCAACTTAAACGACCTCGTCAGGATGGTTGGGTGTTTGTGTTGTTGTTGTTGTTGTTGTTGTTGTTGTTGTTGTTGTTGTTGTTGTTGTTGTTGTGGTTGTTGTTGTAGCGGCTACAACAACCCCGCCCTGATCGGTTGATATCTCATAGCGCGATTATCCACGAACGTGTACGTAGCGTAGCGTAGAAGTAAGTAGAAACATACTAAGTTTGCTGTTGACAGAAAGAGAGAGAAGCAAAGTCTACGGCACGGTCATTCGGTGGTGAGATTTTGTTAACACGCAGATCCCATAAGATAGATCGTGTCAGCTGACACGTTCTCCGTTTTTACGTTCGTGGCTAATCGCGCTTTCAGTCGTTGTCGTTAAGCTCAACTAACGGAAAACCCAAGAAGCATGCAGCCTCTATGGAGTCTGCCCACAGGGACAAAAGAGTTAGTTGTGTGCGGTTTTCTGGGCATACGAAGAGATGTTTCGAGTCGTGAGGTGTCTCTCCGCATGCCGGACATTCGTTTGGCACATCTGCATCCAATCTGTTTGGTATCATATCGAGTGCTTTCACAAGCCGAAGATTTATTGGGAATGTCTGGGTCGAATCTGGATAAGTAGGAGGGATGATGATGCAGTACGGAGTGCGTTGATCTGACAGGTCTGGAGCTTCGTCCACTGAATCCTAGACCGGTCTAGGTAGTGAAAAGGGTAATCTGAGTTAACGTTTTACTTACAAACATAGTTCATAAATGTTATTGCCGGATGCCAATATCGGACAGTGGCCAGCGTATGACATCAGTGAAATCCCCTCCGGTAGCTTAGTCAACTTCTTAACGTAGAAGTTTAAAAAATAGTGGGGAAAGGAAAACACCATGTGAGATTACCTCTTCAATACTTATTGGCTTCGATGTTTGATCTCCAAAGAGTATTAATGACTATCGATCACTCAGATAAGAAGGAAGGATAACTCAATGCCCTCTGAGAGAATCAATTGCACGTAACCCTCAGTTGTTGGCTATTTTCCTGGGTTTCAGTAGTAGGACAACTCTCCCAGACCTCCACTTGTCAGAGATGATGAGAGTAGTCAACGACAAATTAAGGGCCTTAATATTGCTCTGGCACGCTCCGTGAAGCCGAAGAGGAACCATGCCCTGAACAACAAGAGGTCGAATAACTTGTGATCAGAATAGGTCCTCAAGTGGAATACGTTTGGATGGACCCGTTTTTGGCTAACGCAGCGAAAGTCGATTTCTAGTCCGAGGTTGGAATCAATGCCAGTCCAAAGACGAGGCAGGCAAATCCACGCTGCTGAAAGGTGTTGCTCCGGGGATGAACAACGATGTAGACCAGGCGTGCTCATCCAGTAGCTCAATTGGCTCAGTTGGCTCACAACAACGTCACTGTGGCTCACTTACAACAATCACAGAATTCGCGAAAGCACAACACGCAAAATGTTTACCGAAAAAAAATATATAGACAATCATTCACTGCTGCCTCGCGTTGACTCGCATTTCCTCAGCTGTATGTTTGCATCATTGATTTTTTATTTTGGTGTTGAAATATTTTTTGCAATTCCCAGAACAATGTTGGTGTAATTGGTATAGATGTTGTTGTCGTTTGGCTCAGTAACTTAAATTTGTTGAGCACCCCTGATTTAAACTACAAGTTTAGACCCCCAAAAAAACAGAACTTCGTCGGGTAAAACCCGAATCAGTCTTGGACGGCTGACGACTACAGTCTGTCGTAGATTTTAACGAGTGATTTGTTGTGCATGCATACATATGTACATTCAGTTATTGTTAGATATTCCGAACTAGAGATGGGCGCGGGATTAACCATTCAATTCCAATCACGCCCATCTCAGAATTCGATTTTTATGCCCAGAACCCGCCCATTCCGAGATTTCTCAGATCTGTACTCCCGGGTTCCGTGGATCATGATGTCTACCACTAAGTAAAATTCACATGACTTTCAAATTAATTTTAAATAACATACTTAGTAAGTGACAGATAAAGTTAAAGGGACCTACGGTTCGAAAGTAAGTTTTCGACAAAAACGAATTTGAAGTTCTTCCTTGAAATGAATTTATGAAAAAACCAATACAGCCAAAAGACTACGATTTTTTGCATCAAAAAGAATCGGCGGA
>JAPVRG010149193.1:0-11300 GCA_029783565.1 Rhagoletis cerasi | reverse complement strand
AGAGCAAATATGTTTCAGTAATTAGAAAGCGAAAACAAAACAAATCCATTATAAATGTTAATTTACTATTTGCGATAACAAAAATCACACGAAGAAATGTTTTCGTGCCTCCACTTGAATGTGTGTGTGAGTGTTGCTGTGGGTAGATAACAACAACAAACACAACAGTATTGTAAAATTCCAATTAAGTTAACAGGTCGTGCTGTAGCACTTAATTTAATTCCTCACAACTGGTAATAACTAGTAGCGGCACACTCTCATGGCGTGCGATTTTTTGCGAGTGGAACTCTAGATAGCCGATATGCATTTGTTGATTTTTCTGAAATCGCCAGTATTTGCACTATTGACAACACGACTTAGTCGGACTTTTCCACTCAAAAGTACAAATTAGTTGGCCCGACTTCCAAAACCTATCAATACAAAATTTGTATACTGTTATACTTCGGTATTTAAACTGTTTGTATATGCAGAGTTGCGACACATCGCAACCATATACATTGCATATTTTTAATATTCAATATAGCCATGAACAATTTTTGTGAATTTTCCATTTTAAAAAAACCAATGGTAACCAATAACAAACGTAGCATCAACTTTGTTTCTGATGAGCTGATTGCTCTAGCGAAGCGTTTCGATAACTTTTCGGATGCGTTTTGGAAAAGTATACATTGCCAATATTTCGTAGTTCGGCGTTATGGAACATTGTACTTTGTACGTATGCAAAGCAATTGACGTTTTGCAGATATTCCCTGAATTCCAAAATGTAAATATACAAAGCATTAGTCTCTTTAATTACTGAAGCATTGCATATTAAAATGTAAAGTGTGGTTGCGAATTTTGAACAGTTCAACTGCTGTGGCTCAGAAAAGAAAAATACCGATGTGTTCATGCCCGGCATGCGGAGAGTCGCCACATGACTCGATTCACCTTTTCGCATGCCCCTTGAACCCTGCATAACTAACGCCCCTCTCCTTTTGGACCAACCCAATGGGAGTAGCACACTTCTTGGGCCTCCCACAAGTTGAACTTGATGACATCGACTGAGAGACAAGCCGATCTAGGCAGGGTTTAGTAAGCCGCTACAACAATAACAACAACAAACTTCCACTATAGGGCGGAGGGTCACGCACAATAGATCATTTTATAGGTCGCGGTGCTTATGGCCCATAATAATAATAATAACAACAACAAACGATGTGTTTTGTTTTTACATTTTGGAGTTCAGGGTTTTCTCACGTTTCATACAGGCGTATGTAGATCATAGTTGCTGCCTAACTCGCTTGAAAAATCCGTACTTAAAAGACTGGGAATATTTATGCAGATGCATGTGGATTTAAGCATCGAAGATATATGTACATTTAAATATGTATGTATATTGAAAATGATTCTTCAATTTACCACTTAATACATAAATAAGATTTAAATTGTCTCCCTGGAACAACTGATTTTTTTTATTAACATTGCTTTATTTATACGACAGGGTAACAAGATGAGGTATTTATTTGAAAAGCAATTTCCGTCATTCCTTCTCAATTTTTGGCATTTTGCCATCTTCAGTGTCAGTTTTCCTTCTCCGAGAAGGAGTCAAACCGGTTTGTCTACAAGCCAAATTTGTCGAGGAATGACGGAACTTCGTACCAAAATACTCCTCTTATCAAAGTCCTTAAAAGCTCTCTGTTTCTACAGCTAAAAATGTTGCGTAGGAAATGTGAAGAGGTGCTTTTTGTTGAAAACTATGCCCATCGCGGCGACATTTTGCCTCAAGAATTGTTTCGAAAAACACATGTAGAACTCCCTCAGCAGTAGCATTCGCTTTTTCGTCAGGGTGTTAGTAAATTGTATCCGGACAACCAATATAGACACCTAGTACGAATACTTAGTTCAGAGAACGCAATATATGGAAAATTTAAGAGGGATTTTTTTCCAAATCGGTCGGTCACTGTAAACAGCAAGTGGCTCTATTTCGTTCGTATTGTAAAAAACAATTTTGTGATTACTTTGGGCTTAAATGTGCATTTATATGAAGCTTACTATTTTACGAGTACTTCAAGTAGCAAAGGTACAATAAACACTTTAGTGGCATAAGTTAAATTATCAGTATTACTTTATCGAAGAAAATTTTTAAGAATTTCATTATCGTTTTATTGCTCTATTGGCTTGTAGCGACATTTTCTTAATAACAGCTCGTTTAGAGCGAAGTATTCAGTTCCAGTGTGCATGCTAAAGGCTGTATTCCCTTAAAAAAGTTGTGGTTAAACTAAAGATTTTGATGAGCTCTAGTTCTTAGCTAAATTTAGAGACAATTGCGCATCAGCAGGAAGTTACATCATCGTTTTGAAAAGCCAGCGATGCGCTGCACAGCATCATTTTAATACCTCCATATATACATACATATGTATGGGGATGTACACATGTATGTACTTACGTTTGTCCGCGTCTTGAATTGAGACATGTATTTAAGTATTCCAATAAGCGCATACTGGTGCTTGTAACAAGACGAGTTAACCAAATCGAATCTAGTATTTGATAGTGTTGTAGGCGTTGTTATTCTTTCTTAACCGCCCGCTGTCTGTATGTACTTCAATTTGCCGTCCACTTTTAGATAGCTCGCGCAAACAACGGAACTGCCACTAGAGTGCGGCGCGTATCGAGAGTGCGGAAACTTTAAATTAGTAGATGAACTCGCCCGCATAAGTATTCGAAAACGGGTTTTGCGTGTGTGCTTGCCGTCCCAAAAAGAAAAAGAGTAGACTTAACAGTGAAAGTGAAAGTGTGATTTTGAAAAATTGTGAAATTAATTATCTTTCTTCTGAATAAAGCGTTTTGTGTTATAAAAGTTCGGTGAAAAGTTATTTTTGGAGTTTAAATACATGCAATTAAGCTGGTAAAAAGGTAAATACGTCCACAACTTCCCGGCGAATATAGCTTTTTATTTTTGTTTCTTTGTTTTAAATGTTTGCTTGTCAATATGCATTTATTTTCTGAAACTATCTTGACTAACTAATAAGCTAACTATTTTTCGCTATAGGACGCTCGTCGTATACGCTTTTCGCACTCAGCTCGGGGTATTTAGCAACGAAACTAAACGCACGCACACGCTCGCATTTTTATGCTTTCAAGGAATGACAACATTAATCAGCACAAGAGGGGATCTGTATTACCTACAGCAGGGGCATAGCAGGGGCAACATAACAAAATGCCCTCCAATTCTTCATCCCCTCGTGCTAACAAGCACATTTGTCCATAGTATATATGTATTTCGTATAGTGAAAATTGCTGACTTGTTCTTTTTATTTGCGTTTTTTCTGTTAGAAATACACTTTAGTTGCATCGAATTAAAATATTTGCCTGCATAGCTTATCACAAGCGCCCAAATTTCAATATTTCTTTCCTTTTTTATTTTAATTGTAATTTTTATTTTATAATAAAGTTTGGTTGCTTTTGCTAATAATCTTTAGTTTTATTTATGTTGTTCATTAATGTCATTGCATTAATTTTCAGCGCACCGACTCATTCACCAAACATCGTTTGACATGCTGCCAGCACGAATTGCATGAACGACTGTCATCATCCACACAAGAACCAGAAACGAACGCTAATAGGTACGGCATCCAAAAAGCACTTAGTGTCACAATGCCCGAACGCAGGGCAGCATCTCTACATCCGTCGGATACGGAACGACTACTATGCATTTTTCTAGCGCTTATTGTTCTCGCTCCTTTTGCGGCAGCTTGCTCTAGTCGTGCCATACAAAAGTCGCCGCCGCCGCCATTGCCGTCCACAGGACCAACTGATGATTCCACCACGCAGCGCCCTAACATAACATTCCCGATTTACAGCTGCCCGCCCACCTACGCCGCATGGTATTGCCTAAACGAAGCCACCTGTTTCACCGTTGAAATTCACAATGAAATACTCTACAACTGCGAGTGCGCCACCGGCTTTATGGGTCCACGTTGCGAGTACAAAGAAATCGATGGCTCATATTTGCCGACGAGACAGCGTGCTATGCTCGAAACCGCCAGCATTGCGAGTGGTGCAACATTGGCGTTGCTCGTGGTTGTTATACTCTGTCTGATGTGGTACATACGCTATGACAAACAGCGCCAAAAGCTGAATGAGAGCGCTGAAATGGCTCACGACAACGAAGGCCTCGACGAAGTGGACGGTATGACGCGGTTGCCAGTACGTCGACCCTTCGGTGAACATCATTATAAAACGCTGCCTTTAGCGACGGCTTTTAAGCGATAATTTTCTAAATAATTTACTAAAGGTGGAAAAAGTCTAAAACAATGGGCAGCCAACTCGAAAACTGGTGGCTAAACGGAAAGGGGGCTATAAAATTCCAGACTACTACGCTAATAGCTACTAGAAATACATATTAAGTATAATGACGACGTGCAAGACGTCAAGCACACAAAAGACAAGGAGATATAGCATTGTCACGTTAAGTTAAACTTTTGGAAAATGAAATTAAAAATAGGCAAATGGATTTAAACTTTCAACAAATGGATTTAAACTTCGGGCGAATTCATACATATAAACTTTGGGCAAATGAAGTTCGTGAATTACAGGGGAACAACAGTCACAACTGGAATCCCTTATGAGAGTTTAATTTGATTTCCTAAAGATTAATGGCCTTATTCATAAAAAATAAAACAGATTTAAAATTTTTTATAAATTGACGTTTTCATAAATTTTTCAATTCATACACCTTTTTTAAGGCGTTTTTATTTTTTATGAATAAGGCTCTAAATTTATTTGCCCATAGTTTAAATCTATTTGCTGAAAGTTTAAATCCATTTGCCCAGAGTTTAATTTCATTTGACGAAGTTTAACTTAATGTGACAATGCTATACATCACGAAAGACATTGTGAAACACTTTAATGCCATTTTAATCAATCCAGTTTTGCTTTAGAAAATAAGTAGGTAGCTAACGCAATCGATGACCAATCCTCCAGAAGGGGTTTTTACGCCAGCTTGCAATGGTAAAGAGTTTTACATACATACATAATATATACATACATACATATGCACATATTTTTATATCGCTAGCTTAGAGTGAAAAGTTGCTAAGTCCTGTCTTTTAAATTTTTCAGGAGAGAATAAAAACTTTTCCAACTCAAACGAGTCAAATTCCACATCGTTGATGAAAAGTTTTTGCATTCTTTAGGACCTTTGACATTTTCTGTGATTATTTTGGACTTAACAAATTTGCATATCACTGCATAGAAACGGTTAGAAATAAAACGGGCAGCTCTACATATATTTTAGAAAGCGATGCAGCTTTTCACTCTAAACTAGCATAGCGATATAATAATCAGTTATTAAAAACTTATTGAAGGTCTTAAATTTTTAGAATTAGAGGAAAATGATAAAGACTTGGTGGCTGTATATCCTCTGAGGAAGTTGGCTTCCAATGATCGCTGATAAGTAACCTTATATGCTAAGTTAAAATGTCTCAGCTAATTGTACTCGGATCCTTTACTCGCCAAATTTCTAACTAATTTAAAAAAAAACTGAAGGCAAAAACAAATCTAAAACCATTTGTAAACCAATGATGAAATGACGCGCATTTCTGGCGCTAAGCCAATTAAAAATGCAAGATTTTTTCTTTTTAATAAATGTACAACGAATACTACTTATTTATTTTTAATTCTACTAACGTATCACACACAAAGTATTAAATTATAATAAATATTAAACAACCACCTAACTGAAGGCCTTTTACTTCTGTAATGTTTTTTTATGAATTACTAAACGATTATGAAAATTTTGGCTCGTATTTTCGCTTGCGGAGCGAATGAATTAAGCGAAGCGAAATTTTAGGTGTATTCACTGAAGCGTTCGCTTCGCCAAGCCGCCCGCTTCGCCAAATTCATTCGCTTCGCAAGCGACAATACCAGCCTTTATTTACTTATTTATTTTTTTATTTTGTGATACTTTTTACTATGTAAATGTTTGCACTTACTACGAAATTTTCTTACAGCTTAACTTCGCAAACGACCATAAGTCCGCACACAACCGCTCGACAGGATGTCGGATAATCAAGAGCCGGCACCCACGTCCAATGGTGAGGAGCTTGGCCCACCAAAAGCGGATTTCAGCGCCCCTCCTCCCTATGAGTTGGCCAACACCGGCGGCAGTCCACACCAGCAACAACATTCGTCAGTACAGCAGGCACCGCCCGTGCTACAGGTGTCTTTGCCGCCAATTAACACACAAACGACAACCGGCGTCATGATGGTCACTGGCGATATGCCAATAATGCAGCATACGGCCAAGCTGCCCACATACGAAGAGGTGCAGATGGAGAAATCACTGAATGGGGAGCTGCCTCCGCCATTTATGAACGCGCACGTGCTGCAACCACCACCGTTGCCGCCACCAAACCCCCTCTTGGCCCATATACGTGACGGTGTGGGCAGCATGCCAGGCACCGCCACAAACGCCGCTGGCACCACGCCAGCTCTTACATTCATCGCCATCGATGCGTCTGAGGCTGAGAATTTGACCAGCACCACCGACAATAGTCTGCTCGGCACGGATATAATGTTCATAATGGCCTTCATGGTGGCATTCCTCTTCAACTGGATCGGCTTCTTAATGCTCACCTGCTTCTGTCACACAATTGCTGCACGATATGGTGCCCTATCAGGGTTTGGCTTGTCGCTGGCCAAATGGACGCTCATTGTGAAGAATTCCACCGAACTGGCATCGCATGAAAATTCGTGGCTCTGGTGGCTTATCATGGCCTTTGGCTTTTTGATTTGTGTTCGTGCGCTTATTCAGTATGTGTCCATCAAGCGCACATGGCGGTTGCTATCGACCTCGGCGCAAGAGCGTTTGCTCTTCTTTTATTAGAAAGAGAGCGCGAATGGTGCACCACTTTCATCGTGAAGTATGCACGATTGCACCACTTTTGTGATGCTTGCTATGAAACATGCAAGCAGATCAAATCTTAATTTTATTTTTTTAGTTTAGCTTGTTTAGTTCTTTTTGCACCGTAGAATGTTTGTACATAAAAAAATTACAAAATTGGGATTACACTAAATGTATCTACATAGGTTAAAGTTGTAGTCAAAACTTTAGATTGAGCTTTGCATAGAAATATGGGAGGCACGTTTGCACGCGAAGAATTATTTTTTAACAAATGTATTAAAAATTTATTACGAAATGCAGAAAGTAGAATCGTTGAAAACCCTCTACTACAAGGGAGAAGTCTCGAAAAGGGAATTATTATATCGCTTTTAACGCATAAATTACAAAAATTAAGGGGCCGTATTTTTATAGACCAATTTTTGCACAAGAGCAGCAGAAAATATATGTCAAATGGCGAAAATAGACGTCGCACGAATTTCAGTTTTTTCGTATCATTTGCTCCCCGATTGGTATTAGCATTTTATTAGCGAATGGCTCTGGAGGGGTACTTAACACGAGGCCATTTTATTAGGTTTTTACTTCGAAACATTTTATGATCTTAATGATTTTGTAGGGGAATATCAAATTCCAAGTTATATTTGTTTCGCAACCCGAAATCAATCCAAATGTATATTTCCGAGAATCTAATATTGTGTATTATTGTTGTTTTTACTATTATCTATATAAATGTATATTCTTAACGCAAATAATTTATGCGTTTATTTCAAATAAATATAGTGAAAATAAATACAAACTCTTTTTTTCTAACATTTATTGTTTTAAAACTACAAAAATACAAATTCAGCATGAAATTAAGAACAAAACACGTACATTCAAGTAAAAGAAAGGACATGTAATTGATGAAGATGAAAGTGAGTTAAATGAAAATATGCAAGTCATAATATATGTATGTACATACTTCAGGTGCGAATGATACGACGTACGAAGCTAAGTCGTTTTCATTACATAAAGGTGATTTTGGTGCGCGCCATGTTGACTTGCCACACGTTCAGCTCCTCGTAGTCCTCAATGCATTTGTCCACTTGGTCTGGTTTGAAGCCTTTGGTTGTGCAACGATCAATTACGTCTGCGATTTTAACGGTATTACTAGAGCCGGCTAATTCACGCACAACAGCGAATATCTTGTCCGATGTGTTGGGGACGCTGAAACGAAAAAAAGTGTAAGTATTGATAAAAGAAAATTAAGTTGAAACGATAATCAATAGTATTCGAATGTGAATATTGAGGATGAAATAAATGGGCGGATGAGCACAACTTTGTACCAAGAAGCATACCTCCAAGCTATTTTATAATACTTATTTTGGAATATTTTTTATAATTAGAGCTTTTTTGTAAGCGTGGTGCGGAACATTGAGGCTCGGACGAAGAAATAAGAGTTAACACCAATCATTTATGCCACTAAAACTAGTTTCAAATAATATTGTGCAATACTCACTGTCCTTTTTGATGCTCATGCAACTGGTTCAACGAATCCTTTGACATTTCCAGCAGGCGTAGCGCTTCTGCTACGTCATCCTTCTCAACCTTATCCGACAATCGCAGACGTGCCAATGCCGTAGATAAACGTAAAATTCCCAAGAGATTACGTGCCGACGTGAAGGTCATGTCCTTTTGATTGCGCGCCTCACGTCGCAGTTCCACATAAGCACCAACAATGTATTCTGTCAACTCATCGGGTATAGTGGGGTTTTTGCGCTTGCAAAGATTAATGTAACGCCGCATAAGATTCATATCGAGTGCTTTTACCCTTGTCGGTGGCTGCTTATTGTGACTATGCACGTAAGTAATGTGCTTAGCCAAACGTAAATCATTTTCACGATCGGGTTTATCTTGCATTAGCCAAAGCAAATCGAAACGTGACAGAAGTGCAGCTGGTAGCTGAATATTTTGTTCAACTGTGCGACGTGGATTGTAACGCCCAAAAGCAGGATTGGCAGCAGCCAAAATTGATACACGCGCATTCAATGTAGTCATAATGCCTGCTTTGGCAATGGAAATTGTTTGCTGTTCCATTACTTCGTGTATGGCTGTGCGGTCGTGTTCAGCCATCTTATCGAACTCGTCAATGCAACATACACCCTGATCGGCAAGAACGAGTGCGCCTCCCTCGAGCATCATTTCACCAGTGAGAGGGTCCTTCATGACGGCGGCGGTTAAACCTACACCGGAGGAACCACGACCGGTGGTGTATTGTGAACGCACCGCAAGGCGACTTATGTAGCTGAGAAGTTGTGATTTGGCCACACCAGGGTCGCCCATCAGGCAGATATTTATGTTACCACGTATACGCATGCCATCCGGACGCTTATCAACGCCCCCAACTAAAAGTAGCAGTAACGCCTTCTTCACATCCAAGTGGCCATATATCTCAGGCGCTAAACTAGTGGCAAGACGCTCATAAAAATCGTCCTGAGCTAGCTCTTGCAACTCTTCAGCCGTGAGTTCAGATTCCTGCTCACTCGCCTCGTCATTTTTATTTATGCAAACAATGCGCTATGTGTGGAATATTGTACCTTACATTAAAAGGTAACATATAAAGATAAAATATACTTACATAAGCCTGCATGAATGTTTCAGATAATAAGCCTTGAATGATTTGTCGGAATCCAGTGCGAACTAATGGCAGAAACACTCCGGAAATAAGCACATGATCTCCAGGTTGTGCCATGCGAGTTACTTCACCGCGGCACATAATGGTCATGGTTCGTGGTATATGTCCAACCGGCACTTGATCGCTGTGCTCCTGTATTTTAATCTCCTGAAATTTAACGAATTTGGAGCCACGTGTCTGCAAGTATAAACGGCCACCAGCTTTGTTCACGCGACAATCATCAGACGGACAATCCTGGACAGGTATGAAAGTTAACGAGCTTACAGGCTGGTAAGTTTCAGAGCCGCAACGATCACAAGTATACGTTGCCACAACCATCATTGGCTTTACTTCAGTGCAGCGAGTAACGATACCTCGCACAGTCACTAGTTTTCCGATATGTTCGGCTTTGATTTCGCGTATGGATTGGGCCTTCTCATTGGAGTGCGGCTTGAAAGCCACTTCACTGTAAATACGGAAAAAATAGTGCATTATTAAAGGTAATAGAACATTTAAATATGCTTAGCTTTACAATCGTTTCATCAGCTCGGGTGGAAAATTGTTACGTTGATCCCGTTGTTCCATTGGATTGCGTGTGCGCGATTCCATCAATAAGCGGTGCTCGATGTAAACATCCAATGCGTCCTTCGCTGGAACCTCACGCTCTTTGAAGCTGGGCAGAAGGTCGGCAATGGCGTCGCTAAACATCGCTTGATAACGTCGGCAATTGGATATAATAGCTTCTGTAAGCTCTTCATTGAACTCCGATACATGATCGAGGTCTATTGTGATGAGTATCTGTTCTCGGTGTGCAATTTTTACAAGTTGGTTGGCATAAACAAATTGCTTCTTTCCGCTATCATCCTCTTTGCAGAACTCCGACAGAAAAGTCTTAATTGATTCTGTAAAATTTTTGCATTGCACATGAAAGGGCTTGACAAGATCGACTGCCGATAAACTTACCTGTATCTTGTACATAATCCCGACGTGGCATCTTTTTTAAATTTGCTTTCTGGTGTGAGTTTTAAATAAAATTTAAATTGTATTGGAAATTATAATAGTTTTTTAAAACACAAATGCACTTTTCTTCAGCTGCAACGCACACTTTTCGACCACTTTTGTTTATTTCGCGCCAAAATCCACCTACAGACACGACGGATATGACAGCACAATTGGGCGACATCTATGCGCTCAGCAGAGTAAACAAATCTGACAGAATTGCATGAAAGTACTCCGAAAACAATAATACTTTGTTTACATCGCTCCGAAAATTTTTGGTTTTGTCATTGCACCATAGATTCTGGAAAATAAATTTTTACACACATAAAAAAGGGAGTTTGAACCAATGTCGATGTCGTGATAGCCGGCCCTATTCGCCGGTGGCCAACATATGGAAGATGGAAGCCCTTTGCCACAACATCCTTGAAGATACGGGGATAACCAATTATTTGTGTAATGCTAATCATCAGTTGGATTCCGAAACGGGTAGTCCAAGCCGCGTAGATTTAAACAAGAAGTCCTAATCTCTCCGACGACGTTTAAACTCTTGGCCAGCCGGAACCATTTTAAATGAGCTATGCTGTCGATTGCACAATCTGTGGTGAAAGGCCATACCAACGGCAGCCTTAACCAAAGAACGTTAATTTTATAAGAAGCGACAACTCGTTATAATTTTAGCGAGTGTGAAGATCAGGAGCGTGCCTTCTCTTTTCATCCAATCAAAAAACGTATTTGGGCAAAAGAGAAGGCACGCCCCTGATGTTCACA
>JAPVRG010149187.1:0-10229 GCA_029783565.1 Rhagoletis cerasi | reverse complement strand
GCTTAGAAACATGTTGAAGGCGTGAAAAGAACTGAGTCTGAAGGGAAACGATGCCAGGAACACATTCTATGTTCAAAATATTTAAAAAGTCCTCTCAAATAGTTGCTAGGCGACTAGAGAAATTTTCACGTGAAAAACACAATACCCAGCTGTAGCGTTAACAAACACGTTAATCACAAAAATAGGCAAATACCCAATGACGTAATTATAATGTTACAAACGCCATCTTTCTTAGAAGCAAATGAGGATTGCCTTGATAAATCTATTGTTGATGTACATACTCATTCAAGACGTTAATTATTTTGACATAGAATAAGAACTAGTTGATGGGTAGCAAATAAAAAAGTTTGATTTATTAAATTTGCTATCTCCTTATCGTATCTCAAGAATGATAGAATACAAGATTGCGCCGTCCTGGCCGTTGACATTTGTGGATACGAATATGCAGAGAATAGAGAGAAAAGAGGAAGAGAGGAAAAGGTAGTTGAAGCTACCAAAACAAATTATTTAACATCGAAAAAGTGTTTTAATTTTGCTAAATGCGAAAATATTGCAAATTGCCCAATCTTATTATCAAATTTCTCTTTGCCGCTGCTTCGTATCCACATCTGTCAAAATCGGCAAAACCAAAGTAGCGGTACCACTGACGGCGCCACCTTTGTTCGCTACACCGTGATCGTATCTTAATTATTCTTATTAATTAATCTTATTTTATCTTAAGTAAGTATCTAAAAGTACGAATGTCAATTTATAAGATAGACCAATAAGTTAGAGCACAATATTCAATCAACGCAAAGCCACTGGAGCAACAGAGCAAACAAAATTCACCTTTGCTATCCACGATGTAGAGAATAAAGAGGTGGCGCCCATCTCTGTACCGCTATTCCGTTCTCAGTGAATTTGACAGAATCAGCGTGTGTATGACGTCACACTTGTGCAATCGGCGATTGTGAACATAGCCACGATGCAGAGAATACATTTCTCTCTCGCAACTGCACCAGTGTGACGTCATAACAAATTACTCTGAAAATTTCTCTCTGATGGGCGCAATCTTATATTCTATCATTCTTGGTTGCTATCGTGGTTTGCTATACTTCATTTCATTTGAATTTCATTTTCTTGTCGGTGTTGCTTTAACTGAAAGTTTAGCTTGTGGAAACAGTGTGCAGAAAAACTAATTTAGTAGGCATTTACTCAAGTATTTTACATATATAAGCAGGCGCGATCATTTCTTCTCCCTATTGCATCTGCCGTACCATGTAAAAGGCTTTTTTCGAAAGCCGGAAGTACAATCACGAAAACCCGTAATCGTTTATTGGGGAAGCACTTAGAAAAAATTTTATTTCTTAAAAAAGAATTTAATTTAAACGAGAATAGTAGTAAGGTATTTTCTTAAAATATGTTTTCAAAGCATTACTTTATATGTATTTACTTGGTACATGTACTTGTTTGACTATTGTGAAAGGCGGAAAATGAGTAAATAAAACTACATACTCGATACTTTTTGATTGGTATCGGCTTGGTATCGATGTCTTTTCAGAAAAATACTTCCAAGTAAAAGTATCGATACTAAAGGTTATTTCCAAGCGCAAACACAACCTCACCGCATGAATATTCGACACCAACTGAATGCTCTCGCCGAGTCGGTGTTTTCGTGTCTGAAGGCGAAAACAGCTGATCTTCACGCGTGAAGTGAAATGCCCATCGCTGCGTTAGACGAAGCGTTTTATTAAAAAAAAAATAATACTTCACATACTACTATATGGGGCAGCACATATTTAGTACCTGGTCCGGATTTCCTCTTGGTTTTAACGGTATTTAAGCTGTTAAGACTTGTCGGCAAAAAAATTATAATTTAAATTTTTTTACCATTTTTCACACCATAGCTAATGTTTTGCATTAATTCTTTTTTGAATACACCTACTGTTATGCTGACTTCACATGATGCAACCGTTGCGGCAATCAACATAAAATATCAATATGTTTTGATATTCAGGCAACGGTTGCAGCAACACGATTTCTACGAGAAACTAGTCTACAAACGAGGCTATAAAACTTGGTTGCTTCAACGGTTGCCTCGTGTGTAGTCAGCATTACTATTTTTTGGTGACTAAATTTGGCTTATTTTTGCTGACTTACATGTATGCTAGCACCTTCCTCTCCACCCTCTCCACCTCCTTCTTCATCACCACCTTCTTCCTCTTCTTCTCCACAAGACTTTGCGGCTATTTGTGCGTATGACATGTAGAGCAAGTCCTCTTGCAGAGCTCCACTCCTTTCGGTCATTGCCCCTCTACAGAACGTGGTAACCAATTGCGTTAGAGGATCTGGCTTACCTTCGGACTCTTCTTCGTCCTTCTTCGATTTCTCTGATTCCTCAAACGTTTGTGTCAAATCTTCAATCATTACTTCTTGGCCTACATTTTCTTCTTGGAGCCATTGTTCATAATAAGATCGTGCAAAAATATTGCAAGCCCGATGTCTATCAACGTAAACAAGTAAAACAATTAGCATTTGCCTCGAAATAAAAAAGAAGAAAACATGCATGCTTACATTCCGTTAGTATGGTTAGTTTTCTAAAGCGTATTTAACTACATATTATCTCAGCGAGTTTTCATTACAAATGCATGATATAAGTACATTTTTTAGGTTGGCGCTTACACAATATGTTAGTGTTTGGCCGAGCTTCTCCTCCGATTTGTGGCGTGCGCTTTGATGTTGTCACACAAATGGGAGGGACCTACAGTTTTACGCCGACTCCGAACGGCGATTGTATTTTTATGAGGAGCTGTTTTCCATGGCATAAATACACTCGGAGGTTTGCCATTACCTGCCGAGGGGCGACCGCTATTAGAAAAAACTTTATTTTTTTATTTTTTTAAGATTGGTCGGAAACTGGGCTTGAAATGAGTACATATACATATATGTACATTTGTATGAAAACATCATGCTTTGCCGAGATCGTAGAGATTTGTGTGTGAGAGTAGTTTCCAATGGTTTTTCGATTATGTTTGGGCAAAAATCAACAGGTGGAAGTGTACCTGCTCATGCGATAGAGATGTATAGCGCGCAAGCTGGATATGACTGCCTGGCGTCGGGCCAATGTAATTTTCGAATTCCAACGTTTGCTTCTTTGCTTAGGACGTGATGCCTAGGAAGGAATTAAGGACACAATACACGGTATCAGCTAGTTAAAGCAATACAAAGACTACGCACCATATAATTGGGGTTAGTACGGAAAATTAATTAGGAACGAATTTACATAGAATACAATAGTGCAAAAGACGCGGAAAATATGAATTACAACAGAAATGAAATGATAGTGGCGTAAGGATGTAAGATTCCTTCAAAGACATTTAATCAACACACTACTCTTTTCTTCTACGGGCATAGTGACTGTTAGTGTATTGAGCAAGCGAAAACTGTTCTAATTTTGTAAAAACCTGGGTAGAGAATGTAGAGATGTCTGGCGGAAACATGCAATAACGGCACGTTTCCTTTGTATGGATACAACACTCCTGTAGACGTTCTTGCTTTGTTGTTGGGGATGGTCAATCTGTAAATGTGGCGAGGTCCGAAATTTCAATAGCAATAAGAGTTTGATGTTATGTGGATGCCGTTTCGCGATAATGTAAAAAGTAATTAGAAATGTTGTAATTAAGTCATAATAATTCCATCAATAACACGGTGCTACAAAAAAAGTCACGAAATACACCCTACTCTTTGTTTTCCGGTAAAATTTATTATCAATCACTTTAAACCAATTTTAAGCTTGGTTGATCTATCATGTGCAAGTGCAAGTGAAAACTCTCGGTTTCTACTTCACTTTATGCCCAACGTTTCGCTAACAGTTAATTAAATTAAATCAAGTTAGGGAATTTCCTATTGCTCTTAAACGAAATCTTTATACTTGTCATAAAATTATTTAATAATTTTTAGTTAACATTGTAATAGCAGCGTGTTTTTAGTTTTTAAAATTATAATTTTCTTTTCATCTTTTTAGTCTTAAAATTCAATTGATTTTAAAACGCGTCGATAATTGTGTAGTCGACACTGTGTTGGTCACTCGTAACTGTCGAAAAGTGAAGTAATTCTTGCTGCGCCTAAAAATAGGCAACAGTTTGAATTCTCAACGTTGTCTATTGAAAAAAAAATTTCATTCGTACTGTCTTCAGAACGTTAAGAAGGAAAATTGCTGCATCTTTTAGGCACAGCATTATTACATAGTTACATCCCAAGCTAATAAAAGTTAGCTAAAAAGAAAAGTGTTGCCAGTTTTCTCATTTTTAAATAAAGTTATTTCGGATTAAAATTTTGGAAATGACGAGTTTCGGAAAAAATTAAAAAAAATCTTCAAAAAAAAAATAATAATGGGACCCTAGGTAAAATTTTTGGGGCTGAACACATAGCCGACGACCCCAACTATCCCCCATTTACGTACATATGTTCAACCGTCTGCCAAACACATTGTATATGTATATCCAGAAGAACATGTATGTATTTCAAACAAAGCGATGCCTCATTTAATGCAATCGCATAAAGTGGTGTATAGTGATAGAACTTTTTAGAAAAGTATTGATTCTAGTACTCATATAGAATACTCTAAAGAAGAATCGATGCCAGTACTCATATTAGCAAAAAAGTATCGATAATACTCGTAATTCCTAATACTTCGTAATTTTTTAAGCAAACGCGAGAAATAAATAAAATTCAGACAACTTTCATGACCTATTCCTAATTGTAAATTGAATAGACACTGCTATTAAAAGTGGAAATCTGATCTAGCAAGCAATTTTAAAGGAGTATTTGAACTTGCAATAAGTTTACTTCTACAAGCGTAAAATAAATGTTTATAGCAAAAAGTTTTTTTAAGGTTTTTAAAACCAAATATTTTATAAGTTCTTGACGCGTATATTTATAAATCACTTAACTTTGAAAATTAAATGCAAATGTAGAAAACGAGAAACAACTGTGAAGCCAAATGTGTTGAAGCCCATTCTCTAAAGGTAAGATAAGCTCTTTTTCATACAAATTTTCTTCGGGAATGGGCTGGATTTCGAGTTAACGCAGGTAGAATACATTGGTCGAGTCGAATACCACCCTCTTACACCATTCATTATCGAAGGTGAGGCAAGAGATTCGTATTCCAATTACTTATGAATTTTTAACTGAAAGGATGTTTACATATATAGAGAATATCCTCAACTTCGAGCTCAAGTCTCTAATCTGCAATTAGAAAAAGAGATTAGCCATACAAAATTGCACCCAGTTAATCTGTAATTATCAGCCGGGCTCGCTTTTCCGAAATCGCAAAAATTTTGCGTTTTACTTTTCAAAACCGGAAACTTTAGACTTAGTGGAATAAAAAGTAAATGACGTCGCACGCTTAAATAACCGATTTATAAAAGCTTGGACAGTTTTTATTTATTAAAAGAAGTTCTTAAGATGCATTTCCCGTACTTAAAAATAAAAATTAGGTTTAGTTTATTTTTTAATTAAATATTTATGGACCATACCTCAAATTTTTCTGCCGAAAAATTGTCGAAACAATTGTTTACAATTTGATTCAGTCGGTAAATCGATCAACTTTTCCAAATAATCGGTATGTACTACCAGAAACAAAGTGAGGAATGGAACTTATCGATGACAAAAAGTTGCGAATTCAGGAGCAACCAAAAATAAAAACGTACGATTTTTACGAAAACGCAAACGTAATTGAAAGTGGGAGCCCGGCTGATATCGATTATTTTTGCGAAGAAGAGGAGGAATGTCAAATGTGAAAGTTAACAAAAATGAACGCTAGCAAGGAAAAGAGGTTTGTAAACGTATTTATAGTAAAATATTAAGCTGAAATATGTTTAAATTGCTTAATTTAGCAGAGAAAAGTGATCACATTATCACAGAGAAGAAATTGAACTTTTCCTTGAGTTGTGAAAAAAAACGAGAACAACAAATTTTATAGCTAGTTATCCGAGATTTTACTGTGTAAACGGAGTGATTAACTAACAAGCTTTAATTGAGATTATATTTATGTGTAAAGATACTTTAAGCCCAATGTTGAAATGACTCCTACCCCTTCTTCTATGGTGTGTAAAAATTGGATAGCTGTACCGATTGCCAGTACAAAATACAAAACTTTAAAGCCGTTTTTCTCGAGCTTTTGGTTTTATGAGGTTATGACAGTAATGAAGTAAATTCATTATTGTAAATTTATATTGGATATCAAAAATAATTTTCGAACGTTCGCCACAATCTTTATTGGGTAATTTTTAAACATCTTTAATATAATTGAAATTACGAAATTTTCTATATTATTTTTGAAAAATGTTTTACTTAAAAAAGTTCTTAACACGTCGATACTTTTTGGTGTTCGCTATACTTACTCAGTATTCATAAAAAGTATCGATATTATGTACTCGGTACTCGTATCGTTACAATACTAGTGGTAACTACACCACCGCAATTTTTATAATTGGAGAAAAATCACGCGCTCCAGCCACGTAACGGTAATTTCCAAAAACTCAAAGTGATATTTTAGGGGGAGTGGTTTCTGTTCGATTTCAAAAATTTTCAATATGGCGCTTAAGGATGCCAAGAACAATATGGGTAGATACCAAATTATGTCGTGATGGCTGAAATAGTTTTGAGACACACATACATACATATATGATATAAGTGGGCTATGCCACGCACATTTTCCTTAAGTTATATGAAAACCCAATTTTTTGCTAAATAGCCATTGTATATATCAATTTTGGATAAATATTGATGAATTCCTTAGCCGGACTGCACAAAAGATCTCAAAGTCCAGTACACACACATATATAAATGCAACGCCGTATTTTTATTTAAATTGCTTAGTTTCGATAACTTTTATGCGACTACATTTAATGAGTTATCATCTTGTTTGAAAATAAAGGTTATTTTAGATACATACTACATGTTTGGCAACTTTCATAAAATTTTTAAAATTGGCGATGGTCAAAGTTGAAAAAATTAAGAGAAATAGAGGTTTTTTAAATGTTACCCGATGAAAACTCCCAAAATCTAAGTTCAACAATAGGTTGCAATACATTCTATTAAAAGCCTATAAACTCCCTTGCAAAAACATTCTTGGTTCCTAAAATCGGATGAAAATTAGTCAGGTCGTTAATAGATAAGTGCATCAAGTTCGAAAATAACTTTTTTTTATAAATAAATGGAAGATTCAGGAACTATAAGAAACTTATTTGTATGTTATACTCGACCCTTCCTACAAACTAATTTTTTTATCGGGTGCATTTCGTGACTTTTTTTTGAAGCACCGTGTAATCAGAAATGTTAAAGTTAAAAAATTGCCGAAAAGGAAATACATTTTTATTTGTTGGAACCCTAATCATATTTCCACCTGTCTAGGATAGTAATTATTAAAATTGCTAAACGAACATCCTTACCATGTGCAATCCGAAAAGTACTTTGGCCATGGCTACTATTCTGTCGACAGTTTCTTGCGTTTTGTCTTTGTTCTTATCATTTTGATTAGAGGTCTTTTCAAGTGCTTGTTCATCTGCAAGTTCCTCTCGTTTACCTAACTTTGAGTAGAGATAGTGTTGCCACGACATTTCATCTGAGGGGTCCAATTTGTCAGGCAATGTTAACTGATTTCTTGCAAATTCGATGACATCATATTCTTGCATTTTTTTTAAATAGCGATCTTTGCAATGTTGCACGAGTTCCTGCTCCCGGCCAGCAAATAAATTTAAACCAACTGGAAGCAGGCGCTTCAAACAAGCTACCATTAGACTAGCCTGAACCTCCTTATCTTTATCACGTTTCTTATCTCTGTTTTTCTTCTTCTTCTTAACTTTGCCTCCTGTTACGGGAGCTCCTTCAGTAATAGCAGATCGTCTGGTTGCCGTTGGCATAATTAGCGCCATGTTGTCGATTTCGTTGGTCGAAATGAAGTTTTGCTCCTCCTTTAAAAAGTATTGACTTTTAGACCATATGTTGAATATTTCAGCAACGTGGTTGTAGAGATCTTCAGCTTCAGGTATGTTGTCTTTAAGCCAATGGTTTCGCTGCAGATCGACATATTTAATAAGAAGTGGGTAAAACGAATAAATATCCCGGACAAGTAGTTGCCAATCTTCTTGTAA
Organism: Rhagoletis cerasi; assembly: GCA_029783565.1. Classification (NCBI taxonomy): domain Eukaryota; kingdom Metazoa; phylum Arthropoda; class Insecta; order Diptera; family Tephritidae; genus Rhagoletis; species Rhagoletis cerasi. The sequence continues at coordinate 2,094 of JAPVRG010149187.1, read as the reverse complement.
CTGGGTTTCAACTTGGGAGGTGTCGTCCGTAGCTGATTTAATAAAGCCGCGCATACTCTCTTCTTTGTGAAACATGTTTTCTGTTCGTTTCTTTACACGTTCTGCTAGCGGAAGGAATGGATCCTTTAACAACTCTTCGGAGGTATTAATTATAATTTGCTGTGTATACGCAGCAATTCTTGTCATCCAGGGCGCATTATCATTGCCAATATTCTTCTTGATCATTTTCAAAACGTTGCGTAAGAGTGAATTCATATGATCTGCGGTAACCATGGTAACATGATTACCACTAGTGGGGCTTACGTTATCTGGACCTTGTGCCCACCAAAACGGAAGGTAGGCACAAAGTAGGGGTAGTATAACATCTATTATATGCGGTGCATCGTTATATGTTTTTTCTGATTCAACAAAGAGGTCAACCTCTCCAAGGATTGTTTCTAAGTTGGGCATGCAACTTTCCATTCGCACCATTATATCTTGTGCTTCTAATGAATGATCTGCAATACGATTAAGTAGAGAATATTGATTATGTTTGTTGAGATGTGGTTCTAAGAAAGCTACAGGGAAGCATGAGCTAAATGCACCTAAGCACGAGCCCAGAGCAGGTCTATGTCTCTCTATTTCCGTTTTAAGATATTTGCGATCGTGGGTTAGTGTTCCATCAGTACCGAGGTGGTATAAAGCCGCTAATATTTTGTATGAAGCCACTTGTATCTCGTCCAAAAGAAGATCACTGCCGTAGTCACAAGCGGCTAAATGATCAAACATGGCAGTTAACGCTGGTAGTACGACTTGATTGACATAGCTTAACGAAGTTGATGTCTTAAGGTGGGTGCCCCGAAGATGACTATATTTTCCTTCTTGTAAGTTAAGAATAGTATTACCAAGATCGTCAGCAGTTTGATTGAAAAATGTTAACATAGAAGTTCTTATAAACTCTGGACAGTTTTTAACTAGAGTTTTAGCGTCTATGCCCTTTACCAATACTTGAAGGCACCTGACAGTAATTCTTACATCTGGACCAAAAGCACTAAGACGATTCCGCAGAAGCGATGCCAATTTGCAAAATATTGATGCAACCATTTCCTTTTCCTTTAAAGAAGCTGCTCCTGTTATGTTAGTTGCTGTTGCCATTGCAACAAAATAGTTACGATGTGTGGAGAAATACTTTTCCATTAGGGGGAGTACTACTTTGGAAAAGAATTTAATATCCCGAGAAGCTGTTTTGAACGAAGATCTTCTACTGAATGTCGTTGATGGTTTAAGTAGCTTCATATTGATTGTAGCTCGATCCAAGTATTGTATAAGCTTTTCGAGAAGTGAGTATGAGAAACGAAGTTCCACAGCTGCCTGAGTGGCTCCTCCTTCACCTTCAGTAACGCCTCCCTTAGACGGCCTGTATATTATGATAGTAAAAAAGGTTTGAGTCAAAATAAAGTGCGTTTATGCATTTTAGACTTTATAACTATGAAAGAAGGAAACGTTAACTTCGTTTATGGTGAATGTTTAAGCAAAAAGCTAAAATCTGGAGACCCATTAGTGTGAGGGCATTTTCCCAAAATTTTATGGAAACTGGTATCCCATTCGTGTCATCAACAAAATGTTGGGCTCGCTATCCCAATCATGACAAACCATACATACGCATTTTCTGATTAAATTGTATTGCCCCAGTAGAAATTTTATGCATACGATATCGCTGTCGGTGGCATGAACTTTCGGCTGTGTATACCAGTGTCCGCCAAACACTTTCATGTGAAACGAACTATATTCGGCTTCTCACATGTACACAATCGGCTTCTTACACGTATACAATCCGAACATCAACAGAAAGAGTAGAAGAGCAGCAAATTTTATTTAGTTGCATGCAAACAATAGGCGAAGCAGGTTGATGTCGCATTATTGTTGAATAAAGCGCATTACCACCAACACATACTCACTTTTTGTTACAAAACTAATACATTGTCATTTTTGACTTTTCTCTTTTTGGCGGACACTGGTGTATACAGACAGATACTCGCCTCAGCAGTGCGAGCGAGGCAACACACAGCACCCTCGCTCGTTTGACAGGAGCGCGTGCAAACAAGCGGCGCTCGC
>JAPVRG010148924.1:0-11072 GCA_029783565.1 Rhagoletis cerasi | reverse complement strand
CTCGCTTAACGTAAAGCAATTTCAAAATTTTTTTGTTGCTTTTTCTTATCTAACGTGGTGTTTGTCAATCGCTATACAAAATGGGTTTAACTAATACTATAATTTTTTAATTTTCTGCAATATAAAAAAATATTCTAGCATACTTTATATGGAAGAAAAAGCGCAGCACATTTAACGAAAATAATTCTCAAAAATCAAAGCTAATTTCGAGATACTTCATATTTGCATTATGTTATACTAAAATTGAATGGGCTATAAAACTGCATATAAGAAATTATTCTGAAAATGCTGATAAAAAAATTTTAAAAAATTTTGTAGAAAGTTTCTATGTGAAAATATTTTGCAATTCATTACTTTTTATAATAATTCCACTAATTTGTTACATCCTTAGCATGACGGCGTAACAAAAAGCAAATGTCTCGCGAAAAATTGGCAAACGTCGCAGCAATCAGTGTAAATTTCACTTTTGGTTTCAAACAAATCATACACATACATGCATCTATACATAAATACATACACATAAATCATCATACAGAAGTACATACATTTATATGTATGTATGAACGCAATGGCTGTTTATGAACCGTCAGTTGTCTTTTTATTTTACAACTAATAAATTGTCTTTATTTTGGAAGCTGCAAGTGCTGTAAATGCCAAGCTGTCATTTCGTCGTTGTTTTTGCTCTCTTGGGCGAGGAGTCGGGCGTTGATTGTCTATAAATTGTTGGAATTGCGTGTGTTGCAACACGCCGTTTAAATTGCAATCATTCAACGACCTGTTCATGGATACATATATACATAAATATCTATATGCACGTACAGATTTTTGTGTGTGCATCATGAACATAGGTGAGTGCGCATGGGCATGGCATGGCGTGAGGATCTCAAAACATCCATTTGCTGTAGTGGTGTGCGTGGACAATTGCGACAACTGAAAGTTGTACACTACGTATGCCGCTTGCCACCTGCCACATTCCACTTGCCGTATGCCAGTTGTCTGCTTGTTACAACTGATGTTGCCACCAAACAGCTAACACATACTCACACTAGCTCGCTGACTGTCGCTGCGAACGTGCGAAAGTAATTGCAAGTCGAATGATGCAACACGCCGATATATGTATGCGCCCGGCCAGTCAGTCGCGTCACAAGACGCGCGCTTGTAGTGGTATAGCTGCGCCTGCTACCTTTGGTGCGCTTTTCTGGAGCGCCGTGAATTGCCACTCATACACACATATTCACATGTACATGCATATGTATGCATTTGTGTAGTTTTGGCTGTGGTATTCAACATACAGCTATTCGATGATTAGAAATTTCGCTAGTGAAAATGTAACTATAAAAATGAAAACTTTCACATGCATTATTTTTTGGTTTTTCTTTGGTTGTGTGGCTCCGGCAGGCTATTTTGTGTTTTTGCATAAAACACACAAAATAAACTGCTTTTATTTTGCTGTTGCAAGCAATTTTTTGGGTGGCGCTTTTCCCTTTAGTTTTAGTGCCGTTTGTCAGAATTGCAAGCACACTTTGAAAAGGAAGCGACTCACAGTCTGATTGTGGCAAAGTGATAAACTTGTCAACCGCAGCAGTGTGGCAACAAACGTAGCAACTGTCACAATAAAAGTGCTGATAAAGTTGATTTAGTGCAGCGCAACAACACAGCAATTTGAAGTATGTATTCTGCCTCCAATTTAGTGTGTGGCAAGCCGCGTAGCATGTGTGTGTGTGTGCAAATAACTGCCGCTAAAAATGCCAAAAGTGACAAGCAACAACTGCATGTGAGTGTACTTTCAGCTCTGATTTAGTAGCAGGGCTCTTTGGCGTGTGTGTGTATGTGTGTGGCATGCACTGGTTTTCTTTGTCTTTCGAAATTTATCGCCGTGTAGCGACACTTCTTTACGATTACATACGATTTCATGTAATGCACTTCCACAACGATTATGTCTTTTTTGCTCTGGAGCGCCAGAGAATGTGAGCTGGCTTAAAAAATTATCAGCGTATTGGTGTTGGTGACTGTGGTCATAAACCAATCCGCAGTAGGCCACCCTGGCCACCTTAGGCTCGGCGCTGCTATATACACAGAGAGGCAACCTACTTAAAAAATACTTTATAAAAATATAGTTCATTTTATAACAAAAACCATATGAATCCAAGTTTCAAACTTTAAACAAGGATTAAAAAAAATGAACAAAGTTTCATCAAAATTTTCCAGCTCTTATTTAAAATTTTAAGAAACAAAAATTGCCAAAAATCGACGGTATTTTGTAGCCGCTTCAAACTTCCACTTTATTGTACTAGAAAGTATGACATTTTGATGAAACTGTTAATTTTTTTTTAAATTTTTTTACAAAGTTTAAAACTTGGATTTATATGGTTATTGTTATAGAGCGAACTAAAATTTTATAAAAAAATAATAAAATTAAACAATATAAAAATAAATTGTCAAAACTTGTCAATATGTGGATGTCGTATAGTTATGATAAGCACTATAGGTCCGTTCAAATCATAAATCGTTCTTTGTCCAAATCGCATGGGCTATAAACTCTCCTATTTACGCCAAATTTTCAAAAATCAAATAACCTTCGTATGCCTTTGTGAAGAGCTACTGATATTCCTGAGCTCGGCCATAATTATGTCTCTTAGAGACATGCTCCGTCACAAGCAAGCTTGTTGAAATCAATACTAGCAAACTTATTTTCACGCTTAGGAACCAGATTACTTAATTAATTACCTCCCATTATTCTATTTTATTTTTTTTTCTAAAAGCATTTTTGCCGCTTCACTTGCTTGTTGCTGCCTTAGTTTGATCGCTGAGTATTTGTCGGTTGCTTTAAAAACAATTCAGTGAAGCGAAAGTCAACAAGCGCAAGCGTGTTGTTGTTAACTTGGTACATTGGAATTTCATACTCTAAACAAAACGTAGGGAAAATGATGCAAAAATTCATACATACATATATAATATAAACAATATCACATTGCTTGCTCGCAAATAAGTAGCAAATGGCTAGCAACAATAACAACAAAAAAAAGAAGAAAATGTTGTGCTTGGAAGAAATCAAAATCGCTTAGTAAGCAGAGAAGGTGCTAAACCAACAATAATAATGATAACACGCTAGCGATGACAATAAAATGTGTGAAATTTCGACCTTGAAATGAGGTCGGCTTACAGTCGACTTAAGTAATCATAAACAAACGCACATGCATACTAGGCGTGCGTAGGCTTGTATTTACATTCGTACATTGTGTTGCCCAAAGGTATGTTTAGTGATTTAGTTAAATAAAATTCAGCAACAACAAATTAATAATAAAATTAAATAAAAATTACTGCCGCAGTCAGCAAATAACAATGAAGCGTAAACTAGAATCAAAGCCGCAGTAAAACCAGTTTTCTCATTTATGCTCGCTCGTTTGAAATGTGTAAAGAATTCGAGAAAAAAAAACAACAAATTACTTATGGCACGATAAGCAGATTAAATACATGCGAGTTTTTCTTTTCCTCTTTCATGGCAGTACGTCTTTCGATAGCCTCGCATTTTCATAAGTAAAATTTTTATTGCATAGCAAAATAAGTAAGACATCAAAGGCTTTTGCTTGGTTAGAAAATGTGATACGAGTATCTGGCTGATGATTGTGAGCCTACACTGCGTATGTGGCACCATGCAGTTTGACACTGCGTTTGGCGAAAAATTCGCCAGCATACTTTTTGTTTTTCTTCTGCTGTCTGTTTGCCTTTTTCAGCACTTCAGCGCTTCGGTGCGTTGTGTTTCCTGGTCGCTGGCCCCTTTTTGCATTTATGGCCAAGAACCTGTTTTGGCCAGCACCAGCAGCAGCAGCTGCGGCCACCTGTGCACTCGATTTGTGCAACACATGCGCGGCTCTGCAAGTTTCTAGCAGAAAGGAAAATTGAAAACCAACCGACTCGTCGTCGCCTTGTCATCGCTAGCGTCCATTCGCCAACATCGCAACTCCCCTCCCCCTAAGCAACAAGTTTTGCATTTATTTGCGTTACACGTACGTGCGGCCGATATGGGGTGTTTGGCTAGTTGGTTGGTTGGATGGATAGATGACTGAACCGTCGCCCGGCTCGTTGGATTGATGGACTCATGGCTTGCCGAATGGCAACTAATGGTTGGCTTGGGCTAGTTGCTTGTTTGGCTTGTTCGGCTGCATGCCTGGAAAAGTTGGCCTACCAGTTTCGGTGGCACGTAGCGTGCACGAAATCGCCTCGCATTGGCTGGGCTACGAAAATTTGTGACGCGTAGCTATAAAGTGTGTTTTAAGCATTTATTTTAAATCGAAATTGGTTACATCCAGTTTTGAAAATGGATTTTCGGACTTTCGACTTTGCCGACTTTCCATTCTTCACTTGTTTTCCACACAAATTTCCACCGCAACAGGCGACTAGATGTGGAGTGGAATATCTTGTGCATACATACATAATTGCACATTCGAGAAAGTGAATGAAAGTGGCAGCGGCAGGTTAACTTCTGACCACTTCCCGGTGCAGCGGTCGAATTACAAAAAAAAATTTAAACACCAAAAATTCGACAAAAACATTTCGGCTTCCTTGTCCACTAACCGACATTTGATGCCGCCGCGCGACTCTTTGGCCAAATCGATTTGCGCTGCAATTTTTTCGACTTTTCTGTGCCGCGTTGCCGCATTTTTGCGCGCCGCTGCGCTTCCGCTTAGTTACGTGTGCGATACTTCATGCCGCGGCGCAATCTCATGCAACACGTACAACCAATAACTGCTGCGCCGCTACGCCGCACCGTTTCAACCTGTTGCAGACGAACGGCGATTGCCGCGAAATGTAAATAATAACACCTTTGAAAAAGCTCTGTATTTGCAGTGCAATAACGGTGCATTTTCCGCCACGGTCTGCCACAGTGCCGCCATAAAGCCGTTGCCAAATGCAACAGGCGCGTTGCATGCAGCATGCAATAACGGGTAGGCATCAGCAAACGAATCTTTGCGGCTGTATCTGTTGCTTCTGTTTTATTTTATTTCTTTGCATTGTTATTGTTATTATTAGAAAATTGTTTTGGTTGCGCTCGTAAAAGTGCGCTGATAGAAAGTACAACAGCGATAACAGTAACAACGAAAACAACGGCAACAACAACTGTTGCGGCATTGTATTTTGTGGCCGTTGCAAGTGCCGCAGCTAAACGAGATTCATAAAATTATACGTTTCACACAAGCAGCTTACGTTGTTGTTTGGCAGATGATCAGATAGATGCGCCATTGAAGCGGTTCGAGCTGCGGCGATGGCGGACAACGCGGCGGGCGCTATGCGTCATTATATGGCAACGTCGATTTCGAGCCACCAATTGCCCAACGGTCAAATTAAATTTTTATGTTTGTTGTTAAAGTGGCTTTTGTTAGCAATCGATTATTGCCGTTATTATGGCAATCAGCAGTTGTTATTTTTGTTTATTTTTTGATGCTATTAAAATTGCATGTACGTATGGATATATGTATGTACATAAATACATAGTTGCTTCCACAGGCAAAAAATGCAAGCGGCTTCCAATTATAATTGCAAATCTCATTGGATAAGAGGATATCAAAATTGAGTTTTACTTTTTAATTACATTTCTATGTACATACATATGTACTGTTTTCACATAATACTTTAACTTAGATTACAAGTTTTTTGGCCACTTTTTGAGTTAAAGCAAAGGAATCATTAATCAAGTTTTGTTAGGTTAGTATAAGTTTAGTTGGATTAGGTCAGGTTGTGATAGACACTGTAAAAAAAGCTTCGTTATATGTAACAGGCTGCTTAGTAAAAGTGGGACCAGCTTGAACGCTAGTTAGGCAAAGAGTGCATCCCAATACCTACGCTATGGTTTAGCCGAGAGCCATATGTAGAGCTAGTCGTAGATCCTGAACATTCCAATTGCCGTAATCTTTTCCTATGCGGGTTTCGCTGAGGCTCGTCTGGAACATTTTTATCTATCTGAAGGATTTTTTTTTCTAGTTTTGCTAAATCCGCTTCAAGGACTGCCTGTTCCCCTACTTAGATAGATAAATAGATTGTGAACTGCGACCAGCAGATCTGTTGTGTCCTTAGCTCATCACAACACTACATCAAGCCCTAAAGACTATAAATTTCATAATATATACCGGGGTAGAGAACGTCCAAATCCCTCTCTCGCGAAATTTAGGAGATTTCGCTTTGCCGCCTGTTCAACTATGAGATGCAGTGACTCGAGTTCAAGAATTACGTGCTGCGCAGCCGTCGGACATGTGCGCATAGCCCACGTGATGCAAACACACGCCAGACACTAAATCTTGGTGAGGGACAGCTTTACCGTTGCTAGAGTAGCGCTGGTTACCCAAGCCACTGCCCCATATGTTACTATTGGTCGTACTATCCTGGTGTACATCCATCTCTGGATCATTCGGGCGCATCCCCAGGATTTTCCCGCTAGACATTTGCACACCATCAGCGCTTTTATAGCCTTGGGGGAGCCGCCTACTTAATCAATTGCTCTGCACTCATGTGTGAAGTATGAAATATGTGAATAAAATCATCGGCTTAAGTTTACCAGCACTAAAAATGTTGCTAATATCCAGAAAAACCCGATGTCGTAGATAATAAAGTTTTGAAGTTTTCTCTAGAATTTCCCAAGTTATTGTTCAAACAAAAAATCATAAGAAAAATACAAATTCAGAAGCAAATTTGCGAAGCGGATCTTTCTGCATGCTACTCTTTTGTCTGGGGTGGTGGCACATTCAATATTCTACTCGCTATGCCAATCAATTTAACACTGCCATAGATTCCTTTCGGATCAGTTCATTTGTATTTTACAACTGTCGTCGATTGGGTTGTATAATCGATAAGATAAGGTACTTAAAATTCAACGACTGATTTAGCCATTTTTCATGATACTCCTCGTTTATAATTTTTTCCTTACAACGCAATTTTTTACCGGACTGTGAAACAATGACCTTGAATTTTAAATTTACTACAAGGTATGTATGTAAGTGTTTGTATGTGTAGATGTATGCACCGATAAGTCTCTTGTTTTTATTTAATATCATCTACCTATAGGTGGTTTTTGCTTTTGTTGTTGCGAATGTATTTTATTGTGTGCTTTACAAAAAGCCAGCCAATACGACAAATAAATGAGAGACAACAACAACAAGCATTAAGCAACCAGCGATCGCAAATCTAAATCACCAATCTCGAATATTAAACAGCCAGCCAGCCAGTAAACACACAAAGCGACGGCGTCGAACTTGCGACGAATAGTCGATTCGACGATTGGACGATTCGACGATTGGACGTTTATCGCAACTAATTTACGAGTAATAACGTGTTTTATGACATCTTTAAATATTTTTGTAGTAGTAACTAATTAGTAGTTATGCGCTCAGATTTGTTGTTGTTCCACTCACCTCTTATAAACGAGAACTTGAAAACCTATAAAAAAAGAAGAGAAGGGCAGAATGTTAGCATCGTAAAGTCAATTTATTGCTGAAATTTTTCTTAAAAGTAACTAGACTATTATTTTGTTGTTTATGTGTTTTGGCGAAATATGTAAGCGATATAAAAGGAGGAATATAAATTTTATATAAAAATAAAGCTAACGGAGGCGCACTCGATATCAGCCACTCAAATTGGAGTGCGCGCATCTGTTTTCATTTGAGGCAGCGCAGTGTAGCTCTACATTAGTCTGCGCTTATGGACGCGTTTCGTAAACTGCAATGCGTGCGAAATATTTCATCTAATCAGAGTTGAATTGAGCGCGGATAACACGCGTCACTCAGCCGCCACATTTTACCATTTCGTGTGACGAAATTCACACCGACCGCATAACGAAACTTGCTCCATAACTGCATTTGCGAAATAAGCGCACACATACCCGAACGCCATAAAATGTATGTAAGTACATACATACATGCATATGTACATATGAAAGTGTGCGTCTCCTTTGCCATCGACAATGATCAGCGTGTATTGCACGGCCTGCGCTTGTTTGCTTGCGTGGAAACATGAAAATGAATGAGGGAATCGCAATGAAATTGTAATGAATTGCAAGACACTTGTCATGGCGTGGCTGATTGCGCTGCACGCGCCGCCCAACCAGCTGTTGGTCTGCCAGCGACGTCCAGTGAGCGCGCTGCCGCCACATCTGGCTTAGTTGTTAAAATTCGATTTTATTACGCGCGCAATCCAACATGACTAGCGCCGCCGTGCGCCGCGCGTCAATTCACCACCCGAATTCAAAGCGCGCTCTGTCATGATGCAGCGCTTCGAATTACCCAGCGCGCTGTTCGGTAGTGAATATTTGTATTTTGCCCTAATTTTGTTATGTCTTCACGAACTGGTCGCGTGGTGTTAGCAGCGGCAGCGGCATAAGCAGGAGTTATGCGCTTAACCCAGCTTTGGCTTTGCCTTCGGCTTCGGCTGCGGTTTCAGCAAATATTGAGTAACCTTCTTTGATTTGTATTTAATTAGTAGTTATTTCGCCTGCTGCGCGGTGACACAAGAAAATTGTGAAAATTATTCGCAACCGCAGTGCATCTAATTGAATTTTTAATGGCTTTCGTGAGGCTAGATGCTTCCGCCTTTGCGGTCATGTGCGATTTTTGTATTTGTTTAAATAGAAACGATTCTTTTATTAAAACGACATTTTTATTAAATTTTGAATGTTGCCTCGTAAATATTGTCAACAGTTTATTTCGTATTTAAGGCTATTTAAATTCCTCCAAACAATTCAATTTAATGATAAAAGCGGTTCGCTATATTCCTGCTAACTTAACTACTTTTTTAATACCGTAATGTTTTGTAGTAAAAATCAGTTTTATTTTATAGTGTAACGTTTGCTAAGCTTCGACTAAGTTACATAGCTTTTAAAAGTGACAATTTCAATAAAGAATTCCTAAAACTATCAAAGTTATGAGCGTAAAGCTAAAATTATTTGGGCAGTAGTAAATATACATACATATGTACATATGTATACTGCAAATTTTATATAAATTTTTAACGACCGTTCGTTATGAACATACTTTTACATCGCGCACTATAAAATATTTTTTATCGTTAATAATTTTATTATTTTCAATTCGAAACCGCTAAGTTTTGAGTATTTTTTTTTTGCATCTCCACAAGTTTACACAACCCGGAATGTGGCTTTGTTCAATTAACTTGGAATAGTGAAATATACAGCCTTCCACAAAAGTGTAGGAACAGAGATCTTTTCATAATGTGTGCAGAAATGTTTATTTTAATTTTTTCGCTAATATTTTATAAAAATTAAGTTTAAAAAACAAAATAAAAAAAACAAAAATAAAATTTCTAAAAAAAGAAATTTCGAGCATTCATTATATGGAAGAAAATACGCAACACCCACCACCAACAAAAAAATATAACAAAAATCTACGGACATTTTTAAACACATCAAACTTGCACTTTATCATACGAAAATTTAATAGGCTACAAAACTGCACAAAGTTTAGAAATTTTATTTTTATGTTTTTTTTTGTAGCATTAACTATACTTCTAGAAAAAAAACTAGCTAAAAATTAAAATAAAGAACTTTGCATTCATTGTGAAAAATGCTCAGTACCTAGACTTTTGTGGTTGGTTGTATGCATATATATTTGCTATAATTTTTGTAAAAGTTTGCTGAAGGTTTGAGTAATTTCATCGACAGCATTTTTTGCACAAAAAATTATAAAAAGCAACTATTGTCTCCCTTCACGATTAGTTGGAACAAATTATTAAAAGCAGGTAATAAAAATGCAAAAAAATTCATTGAAAAAGTGTCTTTATTATGCAAAAGTTTTACTCATAAATATCATAAATGGCGAGCTTTTCAATATTCCTAATCTGGCAAAAACTTTTGCACAATATTTGTACATAATATTTATAGTAAACTAAAAAATGTGTAGATATGTCAGTATGTATACCGATAACAACAGCTACATATACTGATATCGATAACAATTTCAATTTTAACAGATAAAAGTAAAACTAATTAAATATTAGGCTGAAATCAAAATATATAATTGTGTGCGAGTATTTTATAGCCATACCTAAATTAGCGGTTTGAGCTGTTCACTTGCATGCTTATTTGCCTGTAGTGCGTCAAATTTATGAAGTCAGAAGGAAACAGGCTGACAGGCGCAACGCTTTACTACACGCTTACTCAAGCATGGCTCTTACTCTTATTGAGAATTGCTTGACTCTGGAAGACTGAAGAAGCGCAGTTTCCCACTTTTTTTTATCGTAACATGGGTCTTCCCTTAATCGGCAGTTAATGTTTTAAGGGATTTCAATCAAACCACTATCAATGCATACAAAATTGACTTTTATAATTTTCAAGTTCTTGTTAGTCGCTGGGGCCGATAGTTCGCTTGGCAAAAAAATATTGTCATCGATAATATTCTAAATTTTAACGAAACAGACACTTTTCGAACCAACTGTATACACTTTTGCTGAAAAACCTTCATTGGTTTTTTGCTGTTTTCGCTTTTTCGCTAAGTTATGTATAATTCGGTTGAATAAATTTTTGAGGGTATAATTGTGTAAATATGAATGTTCTCACAACAAAAGCGAAAAAATTTAATGACAAAGTCGGTTTGCTGCTGTTATTGTTCCTCACTTTCTCGAGAAATTCTGCAAATTTCACAACGATTGCCATGACGCAGCTGTTTTTGGACAGTGTGAAATATGTAGCTCCTATTCAGAGAGAAAATAGAAACAAACCTGGGCTTAGGAGTAAGGCACCTTTTTTTGTGTGAGCATTTACTCTAAGACCTTTTGTTGGTCATAATGAGTCGCTTTGTTTGTTTGCAATAGCGCTATTTGCTTCCAACTCGTAATAATTTTAAAATACTTTTACTGAAAAGTGATTTGTAAGCATTCATATGTTTGTATTTATACATAAATATTTATAGATAAATGTATTAATTTAAGCTCCACCTTTTCTTTAATTTCCCCCTGGAGAAAGTAAAAGTTTTGCTGCCAAAAATATTTTTAAATATTGGAATTACATTTAATCTGTAGTTCGCTTGCGAAAATAGCTTATAATTTTCACTTTCATTTTATGTTGTTGGTAA
>JAPVRG010148463.1:0-10819 GCA_029783565.1 Rhagoletis cerasi | reverse complement strand
GCTCAATATGTATATACATATGTATGTAGACTTAGATCCAGAAAAAGAAACAATAACAAAAAGAAAATTTTGATCAAGGCACATTCAACAAAACAGAAGTGATTTCGAAATTTCTCTCTTTTCAACTGCGACCAAGGCGAATTCATATAAAGGGGTGTTGCTAGAACAGCCGTTTTGATTCGCCTTGGTACACATGTGTCAAAACTTCTTATGAGTGAGAGTGTTAGAATTTGCTATACCTCTTCTTCCTGACATTCGTGTACCGAGATCAAAAACAAAATACATGTAAGTTTTTGTTTTTGTATTACCGCTACCACCTTATATCAATTCGCCTTGACTTCGTCTGAAATTTCAAGCAGAGAACAAAATATATCAAACTGTATTGAAAGATTTTTTTTATAAATTTTTTTTTTGTATTTTTTGAGCAGCCACAAAGAGCTACCAAAGAGCTTACTAACTGAACTTTTTTTTCTGTATGTTATGTTTCGATGTCAATATCTTCGTTTAGTGACTGGCATCTCAAACAAAAACATGCCGAATTGCATGTTTATTTGCATGCTAAGGTAGTTGTAAGTAAGTAACAGTGGAGACTTTGTAGACTTTTGGTAAATTGTAAATACAGCGATAATAGTTACTTTTGCATGTTTATTTGCATGCTAAGAAAATGGTAGGTCACAATTTAAGTTCGGATCATGCTTTTTAAAAGTGGAGACTTTGTAGACTTTTGGTAAATTGTAAATACAGCGTTAACAGTTACTTTTATGGCTATTGCGATGAATTTTAAACATATTTGTGTGCTAACGTAGAATTGGAGACTTTGTAGACTTTTATAGGAATCACCAAATAGAAGAATTTAAGCTGCAGCTCTTCACTTTTGAAACATAAGAGCTGAATAAATTATTAATTTACGGGTTTCATTCACCCGATTTTCTACAGTCACATATAAATGTATGCACATACTTTTCATTTCCACTTACCTAACTTTCGCATTTGCATATTTCTTACATACGTATATGTAGTAATTCTTTAGCACATGCTTAAGCATTCAGAAAATTAATTTACTAACCATCTAAATTCTAAGATTGGGTTACTACTCTTTTAGAGCGCATAATCTTTGTTCCGATACTCATCGCAAGCAAAACCTCCGATTGTAAAACCATTAAGTGGCATAAGCACATACATTCATACATATGTATGTAGGTATGTATTAATAAGTGCACATATTTTGCTGTAGCAAATTCACCATAGCACATTTTGCAGGGACACTAATGGCAATTAGTTTATTTATACAATATTCGATATGGAAAGTGCACAAACATTTTGTGACAGTTTACTGAAATAAATAACTGTGCATATGTGTTTATGTACATACTCACATATAAGAATACATTTTTGTTTGTATTTTTATATATATGTACGTTTGTATTTCTGTATATCGTTCATCATTTACTATGCAAAACATATGCAATGAATTGTTATTGTGGTGTATGTAATGCAATCAACTCGATTGCGTGCAAAATAATGGCCAACTGTATAATTGAAAGATAAAAAACAACAACAATAAAAACAAGCTTCAGCAAAAAATAATGTAAACTAAACGAAATTCTGCCAGATATGGCAGCATGTGAAAACATATGCATAAATTACGGTTTTACAATAATAAGCAATTGAATGAAATGAGCTTGCGAAAATAAAACCGATTATTACATACGCATGAAAGTGGAATCCTGTAGTACTAGCAGAATAGGGTTCGCAAGTTTTTGTAAAACAAATACGTATAACTATAGTATGCGCTCCACTTTTCCAGCTATTCCCTGCTTACACTCACTGGATATTCCAAACTCCCACGTGTGCGTATAATTATTGTTTCTTTTTCATTTAATTTTACAAAATTTGGCAATTATTTGCATTTAATTTTTATTGTTACATGAAATTTGTATCAACAGTAATTTATGAACAAAAATTAAAACTAAACAAAACACGAAAAGCAAACAACACACAAAAACAAGCCAAAATCATAAATACAAAAGTATTTACTTATTTTAATATCCTGTAGCTGGTTGATTATGAATTCAAGCATAATTGCAACATATGGCCGTCAAAGCCAGCAAATACACACATGAATATTTATATACTATACTCATAAATATTTACTACATTCTTGAATTTGTATGTAAATAAATTGTTGCGAACTTTTTGCTGCATGTACCTAGTTGTGCGCATTTTAATGAACAACCACTCTGAGTGGTTTTTGTGGCACTACTGTGCGTATGCGTAATTTCTTAAATGCACAAACACAAGCACGTTGATATGCTAATATATACGAGTACATACATATGAAAGTACACACTGGTATGCATGGTTGTAGAAAATTGTGTAAACTGCTGAGTATTTACTTACATATTTGAATTTTTGATTTAAATCGGTTTACATGTTTTCGCATTAAGACAAAAATAATCAAATTGAATTTTAATGTTGATCGATGATGCACTTAATACGAATGAATATGCATCAGTGCATATGGAAAAGTTAATATTTAGATGATGTATGCAATTGGGGAGATTTGAATATTGCAGCATGAGATTTTTTTTAATGTTGCTGTTATCTACAAAACGTTTTACAAGGAAGAAAAGCACATGTAAATATTTTTATTATATATTAGAGAGATTCATGGCCGAACAGAGCGGCAAGTGTGGCTGTTTCCAGCATTATGGATTTCAAGTGATGCGGTATGTAGTCTAATATCTATTCCCCTCTGTATACGTTTGGTTACTTATATCTCTGACTAATATCTTCGATTTTGCTCTCCGTTTGCAAATTAAAATTAAAATGCATTCTAAGTTTGGTTATATTAAGATAGGTTATGCTATGCCAGATGAAAACCCTGAAGACGGGACGCAATTCGACTTTATAAATTTTTCCCTTATGTGCGACATCGTACGACAGTCAATCTCACACACACAAAAATCAACACACTCGCGAAACTCGAGCCCAAATTTAGAAAATTTCGTTTTTGATTTTTCTTTCTGATGTCAGGATTTTTTCAAAGGACTCTAAAATTTGAAAGATATGTTCAATTAAAAAATTCAGTGCTATGTTGAATAACGATATGGGTAGCAGATGAAAGTGAAAATTTTGTAGAACCAAAAAAAATTAAATTTTTTGGTGCACAAGGACGAATAGGTACTGAAATCGTCCTTTTAAAAGTTTGTATATCTTTAAAAATTTCCAATAGATGTTTTTTGAAAAAAAAGAGTTAAAGGCTAATATTTACATTAGTTTAGGATAAAAATGTTATTAAAAAGACATTTTCCATTTCTATTCGTCCTTGTGCCAAATTTACTTGTTTATTTTTTTCAAGTCTATTATTCTACATTGCACTGATTTTTTTGAATAATATTTTGAATCAATCATATCTTTTGAATTTCAAAGACCTTTAAAAAAAGTCGTGAGGGAAAAATTGAAAAAACAGTTTTACTATATTTGGCCCTCAGTTTCGTGAGTATATTGATTGATTCGTGTGTTTTGAATTTTTTTTGGTTTTTATCGCACGGTGCAATAAAAATAGAATGCTGCGGGATTTTCCTGCATTTTCGAGACTTTTTAAGATTTTCTTGTAATTTTTCCGGGAATGTTTAATTTTTTGTGTGTTTTTCTTGTTTTATGCCTCACGATTTCTCGAGAACTTTAGGGACTTTTTCGGAACTTTTCGGTATTTTTCGAAGTAGTTTGGGTGGTTTCGAGATTTGTTTGGAAAATTTATTTTTTTGGGTATTTGGGAGACTTTTCGTCCACTTTCGTAACTTTTCTAGTTTTTTTGTGACCTTTCGGAATTTTTCGGAAGCTTTTACGGGAAAAAGGACATTTTAATATTATCTTTGCGTTTTAAGAATGTCCTAAAAATAATACTGGTTATTTTCTGTTCAAAAAATATTATATAAACTTTGCATATAAAAGTAAAAGCCAAGGAAAACGTAATTGAAGTTTTTTTCTCAAAATTGTAGGTAAAAGAAAAAAGTTATATAAAATGTTTTGCTTTTGTTATGAAATGTCTAATCGTTATGATTTCTGGCTTAAGTTTTAGGGCCTTGAGGCTCGGGAAAGTTGGAAAAATCGCTCAGATGATTCAATGACATCCTGTCCAAGCAGCTGCAGGTTCTTAAACCAGGCGTGCTCACCCAGTAGCTCAATTGGCTCAGTTGGCTCACAACAACATCGCTGTTGCTCACTTTGGCTAACTTTGGCTCACTTACAAGAAACACAGAACTCATGGAAGCACAACACGCAAAATGTTCACGGCAGTCGTTGTCTCAGTAAAAACAAACGGGACACAAATCGATCGACATTCATCAGTGCTGCGTCGCGTTGGCTCGAATTTGCTCAGATGTATGTTTGTATCATTGCTTTGTTAGTTAGGGGTTAAAATATTTTTTCCAATTCTAAGAACGATGTTGTTGTAATTGATATTGACGTTGTTGTCGTTTGGCTCAGTAACTTAAATTTGTTGAGCATTCATGTCAAGTTTTATTACAAGAGGCAGCGCCTGGTTGAGATTCTCGTCAGGATCAAGAGTTCCCACTTAGTTACCATAAGAAGCTTATTTGGCAGTGGAACTTTGGAACTTTGCTTGCCTAAGTTTTCGTTCATCGCTCACTGAGCCGACATGAAGAAAGGAACTCTTTCACTCTAAGGGTTGCAGTGTGATCAACGCTTTGAGAGGCTTCAAAAATATGTAAGAAAAGCTGTTCGAACTAAATTTCTTCGGGGATACTTGGAAAGTTGTTTGCGCATACAACCTTTACGCGTTTCGCTTTCTTCTAACTACGTATGCTCATATTTAGTCATATATTTTCAAAATAATTGCATTTTTTTTAGAACTCATTAATTTTTTACGTTGATTTCTAATGCCCCGAGACTTAACCAAAGTGAAATAGTGAAGGAATAAACTTTAATTGCCTTTTGGCAGGCAGCTGAGCAATTTCAACTTTGAGCCAATGCAACTGACGTTGTAAATTAACAGTTTCGCTGCAAAAAGGCAGTGATGAAATGATTCAAAGAATGTTTCAACTTTTTCTGTGGGTTTTCAACTCATTCCAGTTTGCCCGTTAATTTAACTTATCCTCAAGGCTAGGGAGTAAAAAATACGCAAAGGCGAAGGATTGCTTAGTGTATTGCAGTTGCAATTTATGCTCATTCAAAGCCTGAAACTGAACGAAATATGAATCAACCAAATTCACGCTCACTCACATGCACACACATACATATGAATGACTTAGCTACGCATAAATTTTTAGAATTGCAGAAGGAGGTATGCAAAAAGACAAATGCTAAGCATCAATGTAGCAGACACATTTTTTCATTTTTGTTATTTCCCTACACATTTGTGGTATGTAGTTTGTTGCTGGTCAACAGTAAAATCGGTAAAGAAAACAAACAAAATGCTCCATACTTTGCCGTTCCACTGCGCTTGCTTCGGGCTAAGTAGACTGTGGTCTTGCTAGCCAAAGCAGAGATACTTCAAATTACCTTAGTATTTGGTTGCAACTGTATTCCACATTGAATTTTGCATTTGCTGCACCAATAGTGTCCCTGCAGTGAAAAGCCAACCAGTTACTAAACATGCTGTTAGATCAACTGGTGCCAACCTACAAGTTCATTAACAGGTATGATCTAAAGGAGCGGCTTAGCGGTTGGACATTTTCGAACAACTTTCTGTTATGCCAAAACGCAATTAATTGGTCTTCTCACGAATGTTGGCTATGGCGTTGCGTGAAGACTGCTGCTTCTGATTCTGAGATCGCAGGTTCGAGTCTGTTCAACGGGGTTAGGATTTTTTTTCAGCTGAAAAGCAAACTGGTCGTATTCTAGTTCATAAATAGTAGTTTTTCCTGCAGGGCTGTGCCTTGCAGTTGTGTGTGTTCGCATTCGATTTGAGTTGTGCCTAACTTCAATGGGCGACATATGTCAATTGAGGGATTTTGCTGGCATTCAACTCTATCCCAATTCGATTGGCTTTGCGAACTTAGGCTGCGATTGCAGCAATTGCTTGCTTTTTCTGTAGAACGTTTGTAAGGATTTGCAAGCTTATTCGAAGGAGGTTGACTTAAAGTGTGTTGGAGAAAAGTTCAATGGTGGTATTGTGGTTGTTTGTGGCCTAGAAAGTCTTTTATTTTTGAACATAATTTGTGCATTAAAAATGAATCTGAATGTATTCTGGCTTTTCTGCGCCCAGCTTGCAAAAAGGATAGACGTTAGTATCTGAATGATTAATTTTGCTGAGGTAAAAGTGAAGGGAGCAGTGTCCCATGTAGTGCCCAGCGATAGTTTTGAAATCCTCTTAGCCTAAATTAAATAATTCCTTTCAAGATTCTTTTTAAAGACAGACACATCGTTTGGTTCGCCTCTGTCCTCGGTATTCCATCCAGTGCCTGTTGCATATTTTGCCCACCCAGTTATTTGAGATCCGTTTTATGTGTGCTTTGGTGCGCCCATAAGAGGGTTCCGGCCCATGAAATACTGCGGTAGCTTCTTATTTCACTAGGCAATCAGCCCCCTCATTGTCATCATGTACTTTATGCCCCGGTACCAATCCTAACAAAACAGTGCCTCCAAGAGCGTTTAGGACATTGAAACAATCATATACTAGCTTAGAATTTATTTTGTGGGACTTCAGTGCCAGTAGGGCTATCTGACTATCCGACATAATGCAGATAAATTAAAAGTGTGTACCTCTTCTAAGGCATTGTCTGCCACAAATTTCTATTACGTGAATTTCCGCTTGAAATATGGTGGGGTATCTACCCATTGGTATTGATTTTTTGAAGCTCGGCCCAAATATGCCAACCCAAGTTTTACCATTTTCACGTTTAGATCCATCAGAGTACCAAACCTCCGCACAAAGTTTTGGTAATGGGTTCCCTGTATTTCAGAGAGCTTGGTCTGCAATGATTACCTCAAGTTTCCAAGAGATTTCTGGTTTTGGAAAATAAAATGCGTGATTTGCAATATAGGGCCATTAGCGAATTTCATTTTGACTTTCATGTAACCCGTTATATTTTCAAATTTCAAGTTGGAGGTGTTTTGAATTCTCAAAGCCGCAGTGGCAGCCTTCTTTTCTATTGAAACAGCAAAGGAATGTATTTCAATCAAAGCGCTGAGTGCATTAACAGGGCAGGTCTTCATTGCTTCTTTTATGCCGATGAAAACCATTTCGTGCAATTTTTTAGTTTTGTGGTTTCGGTCCTTTGTATAGCCTTAGTCCAGCATGTCAATGATGCATAGATTGTCACTGGCCTTACGACAGATTACCAGTTTATCCACGAAGCCTTGCTTTTCAAAGCCTTGACTGTTCAGTGTGAAATGAAGTTTGTCTATAACCATAGTCCACAAAAGTGGAGAGAGTACATCCCCTTGAAGGCAATCCTTCTAGCTGTTATCATTTCTATAACGCGCGTCCTTTGTTGCCTAACATGCCTCAACCACAGATCATCTGCTGGGAATGTAATCCAGCAAGAGCGAAGCTCTATAAAGCTTAGAGAGAACTGGAGCTATGTATACAACTCTCTGTTGAAGTATACATGAATACACTCCAGCCGGTCCTGGCGATTTGTATGGACTAAATGCTAATAAAGCCCATTGAACTCATTCTGCAGTGGTGAGCCTTGTAACAAGGCTTTGTTCTCTTCCAAAAGTGGGTATTAGAGCACTCAATTCTTGTTGATAGTAGCCTGGTTCACAGCCCGTGAGCTGAATATCTAGCAAGGGTCCGCGGAAAGCCATACCCAGACACTGTTGTCTCACACAGTTTTCTCAATCAGTCAAGATTGATTTACTCTAAGAAAATGCCGACTGGCGATAGGAAGTCTTTTAGGTTTTTTTGCATTGCCAGGACTATACCCGGAAAAGTTTAAGAAGAATAACGAGAAGGTAGCTGCTCGTCCATAACAAAACTCATCGCTATCCTCATTGATAATGCCCCGGAGGTTTTAATATATCCACGATATCGGGTCGGTTGCATAAAGTTTGGAAAGGTAACAAGCTGCGTCTGTATTTCTACGATGGCTCAGTGACACCAGCGATCTTACCATCGCATGAGGCGTTAGCATGGCGGATTGCTAACTTTTCACTTCCCTCCGTATTGGCCAGCCCGATTTTGATGCGGTTTCTTTGGGCTTATTCTGCTGGGCTATCTTGAACAGTTATTGTTCGGACGAACTTAAAAAATAGTTGATAAAAGAATAATAAATTTGCAGCCTTCAATAGACACACCAAAAATCGAACAAAACCCATTCCAAAAACTCGACCAAAGCACGCGCTAAACAGAACCTAAGACTTAGTATGGGTAGTCCAAAGCCCTCCACGGAGAAGAAGATCTCGTCATACTTCCAGACTGCTTTCAAATACGGTAAGGGCAGCAGTGATATGGTCCGCTGAGTAGGGTAGGTCTGTTGCTATAAACGTCAAGTCTTTTATCAGAGTGCTTGAAGTAGGTAATGGATTCAGCCCAGCGCCAAAAGGTTATTATTTATTGCAACGAAATGGCACATGAGCAGGCTAGAAATGGCTTAGCACTAGATATCGAACAGGCTCTCTGGCTTTTATAAACAGACCTGTCTCCCAACATTGGACAACATTGCTAACCGCTTGTGGTACGACCTAGAATCCTGTAAGGTCTGCAAGATTACATGTTCCTCTTTCCAAGGCAAAACATCCGGCATTGAATAAGTAGGAAAGACTTTTTTTTGTATCTACAGTAACTCGCAGTTTAGCAAGACATTGGGCACAGGATCCTTACGCTGATAAATTTGAACTTCAGCACAACTCGCACCTTGTGTAAGAAATGGCGGAGCACTTTCTCTTCAGCCGTCTGGCACTGTGCAGAATCCGAGTGAGTTTATAACACAAAACCTGCTTTGCGGACCTAAGAAACTGGGGGGACGTTAATTCCATGGACATACTGGGACTAACTACTGCTTTCAGAGCAGATATCTTGAAATAAGAAAAATTATTAAATTTTTTTTGGAATTTTTAAGATTTGTTACTGTATGTATTTATGTACATAAGTGTGTAAGTGGAAGCTTTTAATTACGAGCTTTTTTTACTCTTCACTTCAATAAGTCTTTTATTCGCAGTACACAATAATCCCCTAGTATTTGGTGCAATAAATATTACCTCATGGCAGAAATACATATACACACAAAAGTGGAATTTAAAGGGGCGTGCAGCCCGTAAAAGCACCGGAAAGCGCTGAAAATCAAATTATGAATTTGCTGCACAAGACTTAGCTGCCACAAGCATTTGCTAATAACTCAAGCAGTTAACTAACTATGCAGGTACTTAGTAAAGAGCCGCCGACATGGCGTATACTTGACATTAATTTAATATTCTCATTTCCAGCGCAAGCGTCACAAGCACACATGCTTAGCAGTAAATACATCGGGGTAAGGATGCATACACGCAGTTAGTACAAGTACGGGTGTACGTGTGTGTGTGTGTATTTGTGTCGTGATATCAGCTAAACGCTTACCGGTAAGTGAACGATAAGTAAAAGGAAATAGGAAAATGCTGATAGTGAAGAAACTTTTAGAGCACAAGTCAGCAAGTGGACTGTGACGGTTACAAGGAATCGTGTGGCAATGCATTTTATCAAGACGGAGACTATTCTCACCACTGCATCCTACGTGCGCGCCTTCTACACTTTGTAACTTATGAAATGCCATAAATTATAAGTCAAATGCTGCGTATGACTGGCAACAAGAAAGCTAGAAAACGAAAAAGCAGGTGCAATGACGAACTGCGCTGCAGGAAGTACGCAAGGAAATAGTGAATACGCGAAAACTAATTTGCTGCGCAGTCAGTTGAAATAATTTCACATTGAAAGCGCTGACAAAAACATAATTGGCCACTTGATGTTAACGGTGGGGTGGAATTCGTAAAAAGTTGCACAGCTGAGTGACGGACCAAACGAAAAGGAGAAGTCTTTGAAATTTGCACAAGAAGGGGAGAGTAGGTGGAGGCATACTAACCAACTACAGTTGTTTATACATAAATGAAAGAGGTGGTGGCGCCGTAGAGGTCGAGTAAACACTGACTTAGTCAAAGCTACAATAAACACACCTGGCTAGCTGAGAATTCAATTAGTGAAATGCGGTGGGCGGTTGAAGAAAATTGAAAGAAAAGCAAGCGAGCAAACGTTGAAGTGACAGTTGACACAAAGAGTTGATTGCAAAGTGACATGAGAGTGGTGAGAGAAGCAACATTTGCCATTTCACAGGACCATTCAATTGGGCAATGACGCTGCTCAGTTTGTGTGTATATATGTAAAAGGCTGCGTAAGGAGTTGAACAAACTGCTTACTTCAATGTCAAAATTGCCAATCAAATGGACTGCTGACGATGGAATTGTGTTGGCGTCGCTTGTTACACAATGAGACAAGGTAGTTGTCGGGTAGCGGTACAATGGTAGAGGAGAAGCAGTAGAAAAATTGGTAGAAAAATGGTTAAAGTTAAATAGCTATTTAGTCATGTTCAATCATCAAGTGATATTAATATTGCAAAAAAGTTCGACAACTATGTCGATAAAACTGTAAAATTATCGATAATAATAGCAGCGATAAATACATACATAGATATGTGAAAGAACTTGAATTATATGCTTTCTCTTAATGCAATTTTGAAAATTGCTTTTTTTTTGACATATTTCGACACTTCAACAGTTTTTCCCAAGAACTGGATGCGCTGGAAGAATTTCTATAAGATTAAAAAAACAACAACATTTTGTTAAACCATTTAATTATCCGCTACACTCGAGTTTTGATTAA
>JAPVRG010148333.1:0-15400 GCA_029783565.1 Rhagoletis cerasi | reverse complement strand
GTGTTTGTGTTGGGGTGTGTGTGTATTTGGTTGCTGGTATTTATGATTCGCTAAGTGCGGTTTCATTCGACATAATTAAATTTTTACATACAATCTGCCAAATTATTGCAGAGGAAATATGCGTAATTGTCGAAGAATGCTGATGATATCAGTGTGGGAATGATGGCGGTTTTGATATTTTCTTCTTCTCTTTGTTCAAGAATATGTGATTGGCGATTTTATGACGAGGCCCCCGTACCTGATGCCATACCGGCTGAGCTATTCAAAACCTGTAACGTAGAGCTGCTATGGCGCAGAGACCGGCTTTCAAGGAAAATTTAATCTGATGAATGCATATCCGAAGTTTGGGACCCACATAAGCGGTACTCAGTCCAAACCACCCGACGTGTGTGAACATGTCAAATCTACCATAATGTAATATTTAATTTATCGTACCAATTTAATTTAATTAAAATATAAAAATATTTTCGGCTGTAAGCCTTCTCAAACCTCTTCCTTTTGATACCCATATTGCAATATTTACTTAATATCATAAATTTACATAAATTGAAATTTTCAAAAAGTGAGATACTACTTACATTTTTTCTTTTAAAACCATCCGTGTATTATAGCGAACGAATCAAAAAAAAAATTTTTCAAATCGATTAACCCGTTTTCGAGTTTTTAACATAGCTTTACCCAGTTGCGAAGGACTTTGTATACTTAGGATCCAGCACAAACACCACCAATAATGTTAGCCTTTAGATCAAGTAAGGAATAACTTTTGACAGCGGCCGCTACTTTGGGCTCGGTAGATATCCCTAAAAATTTCTCACTTCGACCACGTTTTTATTTTGCTCTGAAGGAAAGAAAGGTCCCGCACATATTCCATTTGCCAGTTCGACGCAGGATGAAAGCAGTATACCCAGTTCATGGTGGGTATTTGCCACGGAAAGGGACGTGCCAGACTTGGCGAATTCATCTGTCTTACAATTACTTGGCTTGACACACGCTGTAGTAATCTGGTAATCAAATCAAAGTTCCTGCGAGTATACAACTTTTCCTACTTTTTACTTCAACTTGGAGCAGTCAGTATAAATGGCTGTTTTCCAGAGTAGAGGTCGATGTCGTATAGATATAATCCTGTTTCATTCCATTTTGCCCTTTGCCTGACTGGATTGAAGTTCCAAAGGAAAGAGTCTGACATTAGAGTAGGTGCGTTGGAAAATGCCATAAACAACTGGCGACCCAAACCGACAAACAGTTGTAATGCCAAAAAAAGAAGTAAGAGATATTAATTCGTTTTCCTTCGACAAATAATTATAAAGATTTTGGATCATAAAGAATATTCAGTAAAGATAACGGAGGCAAATATCCCTTTCAAAGCGACTCAACAAGTCTATACATTAAAGTTGTAAAGAGTCTGAGCTAAGGACGGAAATGAAATCATGCACCTTTCAGTAAAATTTTCGTAAATTAATAATAAAACACGATTTCTGCTTATTTATGGATGGCTGCAATTTTTACAATTCTACATACATATGTATTCTGTAAACGCCGGCTTCCCACAACGCCGCACTTTGCCACACTCGGTGCATATCATGTTGCTTTAACCTTTGCCTTTTGACTTGAGCGAACAGAGAATGACTCAAGGCTTGCAATGTGTGATGTGAAGCATTCAACAAGTGGGCCATATTGTTTAGATGCAAAAACAAAAGTATTTGCGAGTACATCCGATGCAATTTCCACAATTTCCACGCATCACTGCTTGCACAAAGGCGAAAAAACTGAAGCTATCCTTATAGGTTTCCAGTAGAGATTGCAGCTCAAAGTGGATTGCGTTGACAATTTTAGCCAAAAGAAGCAAACAATTTCTGAGCGAGAAAGTAAAGCTTGAGGGTGTGTCAACACGGGCATTGAGCGAAATCGAGGAAAGGATTTTAGATGTTATTTTTTGAGATGTGAAAATTTAAAGAATTGCCAGTTTTTTTCTTCGCCTCCAGCACACCGGCGTTTTAATTGTTGTTGTGGTTTTCTGTCGCACATCGTCTCTCTCTCTGTTCCCAGCAATTTTCCAGCTGAGCGCACACATTTTACCCTCGAAATCTGCACGTTGTTTTGTGCTTTGTTTTTTAACGATTTTTTTCTTTTGGAATATTTTGCGGTTGAGTGACGACGCATATTACACAAAATCTCAATCGAAGTGGAGGAAATATGATTTTTTGAGGTTTTTGAATTTAAAGGAAATTATGAACGCCAAGTTAATGAAGGCAATTATTTTTGTTGGGGTGACTTTGAACTTAAGTCCGCTGTATGAGGAAATTTTTATCTCAAAAAGCCTCACATGAAAAACTGTGCAGAGATTATAAAAAGTACCACTGAAAGGTGGAGGACAACCTTGCGATATCTAGAGAGTTCAAGCCTTGATGCCAGCTTTTGAACATTTTTCGCGAGACAATCTACCGTTGAAAATTTGGGTTCATCAGCCAAACTAAATCCGCTGTTACTGTATTGACGTAAGATGACGTAAAATGTTAAATGATTCCTAATAGTCAGGACAAGGACAAGTAAAAAAGTTCAAACAAATAACTAGAGAAGAATGGAGCGTTGTGATTACTGACGATAAATGGTGTTATTATTATTTAACTACACCGATGGCTGAAAGATAGAAAAAAGAGTTGGCGCTCGGACTAACTGCAGATAAGACAATCAAATAGCTTGCCTTGCGACTACAGTATATTTCAAGCGGAGATCTTTGCCGTAAATAAAGCTGCTTATCTTATACAAATTAGTAAGTCTCTATCAGGAAAAGTCACCTTATTCGTTGGCATATCAATATCGAACTAATTAGCCGATGGAATGCCTAACTACGGCTTGGAAATCTAAACCAGCAGCAATCGGTTTGCGATCTAATGAGGAACATTGATGGAGTATACTACAGCCGGAACAAATATCCTATGGATCCACCGATAGGACCTAGAAATATCAAGGTCTGTATTGCCGTCACTTATCAAGAAACTTTTGACATTAAAAAACAACACAGGACCCTGTGCTTTCTCTAATGCTCCAACGATGGCATATATCAACAAGTGCTCTGTACGGAAGTTATCGGAATGAATAAAAGGAGGAATCGATTCACCAACGATGGCATATATCAACAAGTTCTCTGTACGGAAGTTATCGGAATGAAGAGAAAAGGAATGGATTCACCTTTTCCTCCAGACAGGATGACTGAAGCACTTCGGATCTCGCTTTTCCGCTAGGTTGCAGAGATAATAGAAGTGAAGCTATCGGATCTGTGCTTTGGGAGAGTAGCTGATTTAACATATTCCATAATGACACCTCGGATAACCTCTTTGCATTCGTATAGGTCATTCACAATAGGAAAATATGCACCGAATGAAAGTATCTAGACTTCGTACACGCCTTTCTAACCTATCTTTTGACATTCGGGATTCCCTTAGTTCTGTATTAGTAAAGGAAATTTGAGAGTTGGTTAGTTGGTTCCAGTTTTACATGTCATATTAGAAGATTTTTCGGAGCAGTAGCAGTAGTTGACTATTGTCTGCTGGGAGTCGACAGCTTTGAAAAAAAATGTATCTTTATAGTTTTAATCTACTGCCGACCAGACAACAAACCAGGGAGGAAATAACAGATTGATTCGGTTATGTATATGTTTTTGGAAGAGGCTGCTAATGCTGGTGTCAGATTAATCCCAAATCGGAAAGCCAAATGCGGCAAAAGTTATAGCAGTTAGTAGGATTAAATGTATCTCTCTTCGTTAGACTCCGAAAAATTTTTTAAGCTTGCTGTTAAGGGGGGCCAGTAAAGATTTGAAGGATATGAGGAGCGAAAGGTCCTGTTTGGACGAAAGAGTTACTGGAGTTATCCCCAAAAAAAAAATATCCTAATTGGTCTATTCTGCACGTCATCGAACATTTTGCAACCGGAAAATTGTATTACCAAAAATTGTTACCATTTGTTTTAACCACAATTCGAAGTACATGGATTACGCTGTCAATTTAAATATTCAGCACCTCAGCTAACGATTTTTGTAGAAATTCTGGTATTGCATATTTTACGAGCAAGAGCGCACAGAATGCGAAAAGGGTTTAAAAATTGACGGGAGCTTTATAAGACGGTAGCAAAATGTTTGTTACCAGCGCAGAATAGATCTGTAAATGGATAAGTTATTTACAAACCGAGACAAGTAAAGGGCATGCCTTTCCTGATTTGGTGGAATATTTGATGTGCCCGGGTAATAGAAATATTTAAGGTGTATGGATTAGTTTGACTGACTGGTGGCATGATGTGACTACAAAAATCTACATTAAACGATATGCTTAAATTTTTAAAGAAATTGTGGCCCAAATAAGGTCCAACCACTAGAGAGATTCCACTAGTTGCACAGAATGATCGGTAAATTGCTTACGGGAAACAGGATATTTAGTAGACTGTGGGCCGTTTTCTCAAGTAACCTCTAACTTTAAATCTTACTTTATATTTAAAGGTTACATTAAAATTTATGGTTGTGTCTAAAGTAAATCATTTTATTATCGGTTTTAAATTGGTTTACAACCAACAAAACCTACATACGTCAAAAAACGATAATTAGAAATGATTTACTTTAGACATAGCTAAATATTTTAAAGCAACCTTTAAATATAAAGTGAGCTTTTAATTAAAGGTTACTTGAGAAAACGGTCTTGTGTCAAATAAAACGACTATTGTTTTTCTTGCGGTCCCATATGAAAATTTCGTTGTCGGTCGCAAAAAAAATGGGGCTAAATTTCTGCCCTCTTTTTTCATTTTTTAGTTAGCGCTCGCAAAAATAAGATTTTTCATTAATAAAAAAACTTTTTTCCGCTATTTTTTTATAAGCAGTTGAATATAACAAATTAATAAAAAATCCTTTTAGCGCATTTAATTTAGTATAATAAAGTGCAAGTTTGAAGTAGCTAGGACTTACCGTCGATGTTTGGGAATTTTTTTTGTTGACGGTGTCAGTCATTTTCTTCTGTACGAAATAGATACCTTCAATAAAAAAAAAAAAAAAATGCCAAAAATCAAAGGTAAGTCCTAGCTGCTTTAAAGTTGCGCTTTACTATACTAAAACTGAACGGTCTAAAATGTTTTTTAATTTATTTGTTACATTTAATTGTTTATGAAATATATTTCATTTTTCATTTTCTCATTTATTTAATAATTTTTCTTACAAACAAATTAACAGAATTATCTACTTAAAATTAACACCTGTAAGATTTAAGTGTAAGAAAGAAAAGTAAGGCATTCTGTAACATATATTATGTATGATAGTGACGAATGCCATCTTTGGATATAAATAACGGAAATGTACAGTTGTGAGTAAGGTGAAGTTGAAAGTAAAATTACAATTATATTTATGATTTATGATACGTAGTGCAAATTTCAGATTTAAGATTTATGGCGGACAAACATTTTTTTCATTGAAAATTCTTATTTTTACGAGCTCTAACTATAAAATAAAGATAGAGGGCTGAAATTTCGCCACATTTTTTTTTTTCAACGACAACGAAATTTTCATTTGGAACCGCAAAAAAAATAGTCTTTTTATTTAGCACAGTCTAATATTTAGCATCTAATTCTCGTATATGAAATAGCAATCGATCATGGCGACTAAAAATATTACAGACATCTACGAAAAAATTAGTCGCTCGTAAGCAAAGTCGTTTTGAATGCAACCTTGTCCCATACCCGATGTTGTTGCCCCACCATCGATGGCAAGCATGAATGGCAGTAACCTCGACAGCCAATAATGCTAGCTTCTGTCGCACTGTTCAACGCTATTTTCTTCTTGCCACCGGTCGTTGCTGGCCTGTTGCTGGAAGGTTGGCGCACCACATCACAAAAGAGAGCAAAGAATGCGATTGCGCCGCTGCGCATGCGCCGCACAGCTTAGTCGCTATTGTTTTATTTGTATTTGCCGGTTGGCTGCAACAACCGTCCGCTAAGCGTCACATACATAAAAGCTGTTTATCATCTTTGTGGCTTGTTTACCACCACTTTTCGGCTATTTTGTTGTTTATGGTTATTTCTTCGCGGTTGCGCATTTATTCAAATGTGGTTTTGGTTTTTTGTTCAATCTCACACTCCGCCAAAGTTGTTGGCTGCCAACAATTGTGTTGTTGTTGATTGTTATTGCTATTATTATAGTTATCGTAGGGATTTCTTCTTGTCCGTCTGCTCGTTGGTCGGCGACTAACCAAACAGTCGTGGTTTGGCTTGCCATCGTTATTGTTATTACTTTATTGTTGCTCTGGGTATTGCTGTTGGTATTACTGTTGGTTGTTGCTCTTGGCTTCGTGTGTTTTGCTTGATTGCTGATCGGACGTTTGGCGCATTTACTTCGTTCCGTTTCGTTTGGCAGCGGCAGCGACAGCGGCGGCAGCGCCGTACATACAAACATACTTCACTTTGGTCTCGTTTTTCTTCGTCTTGGCCAGCTTCGGTTTCTTCATGTGGAATGGAATGTGGCAACACTACTTTCTGTTGTTGGCATTGCTTTTTTTGTTGACGTTGTTTTCTTGCAGGTTTAGCGTGGTTATTGGCTGGTTTACTCTTGACTTTGGGCATTTTTTAGATTATTTATTTACCTTTAGGCGATACTAAATCTTGCTAAGCTCTCTCAGTGTCACACTTCTTCCAGCATCCGCATACATTTTTTTTTATTAGTTTGGTGTTTCGGTTCAGGGGTGATTGTGCTCGATATGCTTTTTCTTAAAGGTTGAAATATTCAATGAATATGCGTACTATTTAATTCGAACTGACTGAGAATCAGTAAAATAGTTTGTAAACAGTTGGTTTCTTTTGCGTCCATTAACCCTCCACTATTCGCAAGATGTGAAGTCCACTTTAAGTTACTTACAAATGTATGCGACTTTTGCAATGCGTAATGTGGGTGTTTCCTGAAAAGTGTCAATTTAAATTGCAATTAGGCAAGCCATTACATATGTAGGTGAATTTTCCACATATTTTGTGCCAAAATTTTAAACGGATTGGCTCACTGGTTGAGTTGAGTAATTTTCCTGATTTTACATGAAGTAGAGAATGGCCTGCTGCGTCGCCAGATCCTGATTCTGTTGACTTCTGTGTATGGGGATATATGCTCAGCAAGATTGTCGTCACGATAGGTATGTCTCGGCTGAGAAAGATTTATGACGAAAGGGACCAACAGCAACATTAGGCCGCCCTAAAGTGGCTATGTACCATTTATGGAGAATATCTTTTATTGCGTTGGATAGATAACTACGAAGGCTGTTTACGATAATAGACAAATTTCTGTCCAAAGCCTACTATAATTTTTATACTGAAAATAGTGTCCCAGGATGGAACGTTCGTAACGCAGGACATGCCCTTATTTAAAAATCGTCATTGGATTATGTCTTAGACGGACCAATTTGCTGAGAAGATATGGGAAAAATGGCTTAGCGAACTGAGATTGAAGCGGACTGAAAAAGAGTTCCTCCTCACAAAAAAGCATAATCACATATTTGGATAAACAAACAGAATGCACTTCTTACAATCTTGCTAGCTTTTGAATTTCCCATGACTCATTGTCCGTCGGTCGTAAATTCTTCTTGGTTAAATTAATAAACAAAATTAAGAAAAATAATATCAATCGACATACCAAGAGATCGTGAAGCTAGTGGTAAACCCAGACTCTGTGGCTACAGCTATAACCAGTTTCACAATTTGTTGCTGCGGTCACAACAACAAAACTTATATCTGAGCTTGTCATATTAGCACACGTGGTCGATAAATTAAATACATATATAAAAAAACACATTCAAAGCAGACAACAAATATTTGTAATAAAGCGGTGCTTTAGATGAAGATGCTTAAATAAATAAAAGTAAAAATTTAATTTATTAATAAATGTGGAATGAAAACAACTAAACCATGAGTAAAATTTCAATACTAATTGAGAAAAGAAATCAGGCTTTATAATGATATGCATACGATTTCAAGAGAATTGATTGTAGCATTGCTAAAACATGTATAGCCTCAAAACCAGCCGATCTAACTCGATTCGGTTAGGTAGGGAGGGAGTGTATGAAAAGTTATATGTCGCACATCGTCTTCAAAAGAGACACAATTCAAAATTACACTTAGTACAATATATGCAACGGATACGAAAAAGGCATAGCAAACAAGATTGCAAGAGACGAAAAAACAAAAAAAATCGAATAAGAAGGAAAGTGACGAAAACATGTTGGCAGTTTCAACCGATACATCATACGAATTGGCCAAATTATTCCAAAAATATAACATAGATGCAGCATTTAAAACGAGGAAAATCGTGGAAAGGATACTGCAAAATAACACAAACGCAGAAGACCCACTAGACAAGCAAGGGGTATATAAGTGGACATAAAACATTAAAACCATATATTACACCGGTAACGAACTTCGCAAGCCATTTGGCAGAAAACGAATGTACACCAATGAAAATAGGAAACAGAGCCGAAAAATCTACATGTAAATCATAAAGGACGACGCCTAAACATATTAGAGAATATGGAGATATACAAACAAAAAAACCTCGACGGAATAATAATAAACGAACAAATAAACACCGCATCCGATATATTGTTCGGACCCCTCAGGCTACTATAAGCAAAAGCGGCACAGAAGCCCTGCAACTACCATAAACAAGTGAACGCAGATCCAAGAGGGAGAAAACAAAAGGAAGAAATGATTGATTTTTTCCTACCTGCGACACTGAAGATGGCACCACGCCGAAATCGGTTTGTATCCAAACCAAAATCGACAAGGTTTGACAGCAAATCGTTCTACAAGACATCGTATATAAATTGGTTCAAGTTGAATGATGAAAGAATTAGATCAGGGGGTCTACTCTGTATTGCGATTCGAAAGGATTAATACAAATTCATAGTGTCAAGTATCCGAATCCGAATGATTTACCTTTCGAATTGCAATACAGAGTAGACCCCCAGGGATGTTTAAACATCGTCGACGAATCGTGGAAAACACTATAAAATTAGGTCCATTCGAATCGACATTAAAGCTTGGATACAATTATGAAGGGCTCGAAAGAGCAAGGGTCTCGATGGCAATGAAAGACCTTATAGTCTAAAAAACAGTTGGACACAATGATATCTGCATGTTTCGAAAGTATATACAAACATATGTACTTATGGAAAGCGAGAAGTTTTCAAGTTGTGATTTTAAGATAATAACACCCGCCTTTCATAGCGAGAAGCATCAAAGTGATTTGGGTGAAGATGAGCATTTCTTTGAGAAAGAAATTTTAAAGAAATATACTAAGGCCCATAAATATATGAATATATGTATGTATGTACATGTGTATATGTATGAATACACGCAAACGGGTTTCATTTCCATCGTCCCAATTTTTCTATCAAAAATTTATCAATGTTGCACTAGCAGTTGCTAGCTTATATAAATAAACCAATGCTTCCCAAGAAGAGTGGGCTATTCATTGTCCCATCGTCAGCCCACAGCCATCAAGCAATCGCCACCAACACCAGCAGTTGAGCAAAAAACAACATCGTACTCGAGCCCGATTCACAGCAACTCGAAGCTGCAGCAGCAGCCCAAGGGGGCCAAACAAGTACATATCGATGGTCCTCTGCAATAACGACACAATTCAAAATTCAAAAAATAAAAAACTCTTACTACTGTTAAGTGGCTCATGTCTCTAATCCTTTTCCGATCCATATCTTATCTTTACTATATGCTTTAGTAATCCTTACTACTTACTTTAGCAAGGATCAGGCATGGATAAGATAAGGATTAGAGACATGATAAACTTAAAAGTAGTAAGAGTTTTTATTTTTTTGAATTTTGAATTGTGTCGTTATTGCAGAGGACCATCGATATCTATGCATTTCGTTCAGTTACTCGCTCAGTTATTTAGTCAGCCAGATTCTTTGATTGTTATGAACGCTGTTACTGCACTGTATACTTGTTTGTGATCAATGGTTTTACTTTGGTGATCGACTGCTGTGGCGATGCTGCTGTAAATGTGCTGGTAGGTGTGTTGGTAGAAACCGGCGGTGGCAGTGGCAATGTCAGTGTTAGTGAACCGGCCGCATTCCAAGCCAGCACAGCGACATTAAAACATTATTTATAAATGCGCCAAAGCTCCCCAAAATAGTTAACATACAAATACGCTTACACTCGCGCTCGTGCGAATCGTAAGAGAGGGCAAACTCGAGTGGAAAGAAAGAGTAGAGAAAGCAAAACGTGTAAAAAATAGATTTTTTTTCTGAATATACATACGTTTGCCTTCGCTCATTCATTAGCATCGGCGACAAAAAGCGGCAGCAGTGCTTTATTATTAAAATTCCGAGAATATTTCGCGATCTCAGAAAGGCGATCACAAAAAACACAGCAACATAATGTTGGTGACGATGATCAGCAACTTGATCACACATTGCGCGGGCATAAAAACACACAATACATATTCGCATATAGGTAAGCACTAGCCATCATTTCAGCCCCATGCATGAAATTAAAATAATCGCCACCCAATCGCAGATATTTCTCAAGGTCCATTTTTCAAACAAGTGAGCATTTCATCGGGGCGTCAGTGCAGGACTCTTTCTTCACTCCGAAGCAGCCAGATTTATAGGGCCGTAGCTGGAGGAACAGTTGAAAACCAATTGGCATTAAAACTTCCAGACAAGAGCATCAGGAGGAAAGCGCTCTTCCCATGGCCGATGTCTCCGGTAAGAGAAAACACCGACGACTGCCACATGCTCTCCGTGGAAGACTAAGAGACAGCAAGACGTTTGTTCGTTAGGCAATAGGTTCGTTAAGGCGGACGGTTTCCCTGCTGAAGAGACAATGTATTCTGATCTTGTTTCTAACTAACTGCATGCGGGAAAGCCTAAGACTGTCAGATCTCCTTCCGTAAGCAAAAAAAAAAACACTACACTGTGACGAAATATGGCGTTATACTATGGCCACTACGACTATCGCGCTGGTGGATCAACGGACACAGTACAATCTACTACCATGCAGCATAAATTCAAAGAAACTGCGATAGCACTATATACTCTCTTAGCCATTGAAAAGTCCTTTGATAACATCTCACATGCAGTCGTTGATCGCGGAAACTACTTAATACAACTGCTTAAATCCGCTGATAGATATGAGTAATGCTACAAACCCCATTGGAGGAGACGGCAGTGGGAAATGAAATCATACAGCTAAAGACCGCGACAGTTTGCCGTCAGAGCGGTGTACTGTACCCTCTGTTATGGAGTATATTAGAAGACGAGGGGTATGTACATGATACACTTAGTAACACCAGGCGCCTAAATGCATGCTATGTAATGCTGCATGTGCAAAAATTTCCTTCATTATATTATGAAATTTTTGCAAATGCACTTCTCAACTGCCATGTAATATAACTTTCTTAAGTTATAATTTTATGGCAGTTTAAAGTATGCTCGGCCTAGTTTGAGGCATCCTTCGGACAATGCTTCCGGGTTTTTTTGCGGGTGGTACTCACCTATAGTTACCATTGGCCACAGTGCCTACCCACCATTTTTGCTTGTATAAATATTTTTTTTATATAAATACATGCAAACATACCGGTCTCCCCTGTCGCTGAGTTATTCAACACTCTATAACATTGTTTAAAAAGCACTCGTCCTAACTAAAAAATAGCAACCATTTCTTTCACCACGGGGAGAACAGTCCCAGACACTCACACTGGAAGGAATAGAGACATAAACGTGCTCCTAAGTAAGTATCTCAGGGCCAGCTTTGGCTCTAGAATCTTATGGAGGAACCACGTGAAGTACGCTATCACAAAAGCCTTACGAGCAGAAGACTGGCGGGCAAATCATGGAGTTGCAGCCCTTGTATCCTGCGTTGGATGTACAACATAAGTATTGTAGGGACCCGTTACATGGTCCGTAATGACCGTCTTCAATACAGTGGGAGTAGAAATAAATAAATATAATGTATGTTCTATTTTTAGGTCAGTTCGATGATCAGAGAAAACAAGAAAGTTCAAAATTTGCTATGTCCGGCCACGTGCCGATTTGTATCTGGCAACCCTGCCGCTAGAAGAAGACAAACATATGGGAGGTGTGCCAGAGGTTATGCAAAATCGCCATCCGCCTGAAACTATTGGTTTTCATTATTGGGTTCGGGCCAGAGGAAGCGTTGTGATGTGTTTTGAGGACATAATCGATCCAAGGTCACAAGACACTTCCTTCTTTATATATATATAACTGAAATTATAATCGATGAGCTAATTTCCAATTGGGAATCGATGAAAGGTGTGCCTTGCAGGAACTTAGAGGAGTACATAGTTTTTTTCGCTACAAATTATTTATGTTTTTTGTCATACGAATTTTTGTCTAAGTTAGAGCCTTTAAAAACATATCTACATACGTACATACATATGTTTGTCTGCATGTGCCAGCTTATGGCCAGCTCATGAACTCATCTTTTATCTCATGTTTAGCGGTTGTAAAACAGAAAGCGGTGGGTTTTATGTTTACAACCCAAGCATTTAAACGCCTGTTGTATAATCCAATACATACATACGTACATATGTATCTGCTGGAAAAAATGACTCCATTATTCTGAATAAACTTGCTGTTGGCTTTGCTGCGACGCTACGGTCATTAACACCATGCCACTAAATTTAATAATGAATTACAGGGCAGAAGTTAAAAGGCAAACTTTCCACTTTCGAATGACGCTTAGTATGGAATTCGCTCGCTATTTTTTAAATGACTATTTCTGGAATTCCATGCGGTTAGTGAACCTTTGCGCTAGGCATGTAGACTTTTTAAAAAATCAATAAATATTATAAAGTTAAATACAATATACTACGTACATATATATATTCTAAATGCATGTAACTAACACAGAAAGCTAAATTATATCTGTATGTAGAAACCATTAAGTAAAGTGCGGCAAACAACTACGTAAATCTCCATTAGCCACAATGCACCGATGTATGTACATAATGTAAACATACATATACATACATAGGCGTGTAAATCTTTGTTGCTCTGCGCCTTCCTACCTAAACCCCAGCGAATAAGTTGAGAAAAAACCAAGAGGCCAACAACAATAACGGCTGCTATCATTGCTCTTTGCTTGGCCGCCACTTCAACTCAAGCCACCGGCCGATTTTATATATAGTTTAGTTGTCTTACAGCTTTTGGTAGCCATATCTTATATGCGGCAAACTGCGCTGATCGCGACGATCATAGCTTGCTTTTGTTGTTGCAGTCACTGTTTGCATGCGACTTCTTTCCAGTCAGTAAACACAAGCCAGCGTCTCAACTGTGGCAAAGACAGGAAAGCGCGCGCGCGCCCGGGCCATTGAAGACGAATACCAGCGAGCGCTAAGCAACATTGTAGCCGGCAGTTGCCACCAAATCAAAATCAATTCAAACTTAAACTTTATGAGTGAGAAAATCGTTGGAGTAATATAAATAGCTTGTTGCGCCGTATGCGAAGGAGGGGAGCGACCGAAATTGTTTTGCGGTTGCGGTGAAGAGATTTAAGCGAGCGTGAGAAAGACATACTCGTTTGGCTGTAGCAAAACATACACACATACAGATACCGTAAGGCAAAAAGGCTGTGTGGGGGGATCGGGTAAAAGATTGTGGTATTTAAGAAAGAAAGGAAAAGCACTCGTAAGGGTTTGAAAATTTCGCTCACAAATTGGCCTTAGTGTATTCAACTCATTTATTGATATGGACACAATTTACTTCAAAGGTATCCACTTTCATAGTAATTGGATTTATTACCTGCTTGGACTCAATACTGTCTGATGGCCTGGCTGCAAAAAATTCTCTACAACTCATCGGGAAGACTGAGGCTGATATCACCGCCATCCAAGCATGCGATAAACGGGATAAAATAGGGAAAGCATAGGAACTTGCGGAGACTATTACAGATGTCATGTAAAGGAGCGCGAATTCGGTATTGGGGTTGTGGGAGTGACACTTGATCGCCAAGTACTGTGGACAAGCGCTTCGATACAATTCGCACCAACGCGAGGTTTTTCATCATCTCAAACACTTGGACGAGGCGTATATTTTTTGCGAGTGCATAGAGCGCACCTACGAGCACTTTCGATTTCAATGTCAGGGTAGGTTAGGTTATCGTAGGTTAAGATGGCAGCTCCGAGAGGCGGTTGTCCATCGTATTACCACATTGTAGAATTCATTGATACTCAAAATAAAGTTCCACAGGCAGCTGAGTTGCAGTTCCTCTAGAGCTGAGGTGTAAACCTTAAGGCCTGCACAAACAGGCGCGGTACGGTACCGCGGGGTATAATCCCGTATGACATGTTTGCTTATAGAGCGCTACTATTTAACTCTGCCAAACGCTGTATATTCTTGTGCCACAGTGTACTCTTATTCCAAAATTCCATTTTTTTAGCGCTGGTATAAATCAACGTATATCGTTCAATACTGTACCGCACCGCGTCTGTTTGAGGGCACCTTTAGCCTTGCGAAGCCCGGAAAGCTGAGAAGGCAGTGCTGAAATGACCACGAGGGTACCCTGCTAGCAAATTCATCAGCCCTACAATTTCCAGTGATGCCACTGTGTCCTCGGATTCAAATAAACGTGTTTTGGAAACACTCCGAGGCTATTGAGAGAGCGGTCGGCATTCCCCGACTAGTTTCGATCGTACCCTGAGTGATTTTAGCGCCCTGATTGCCGCGGCCACCTCAGCCTGAAAGACGTTGCAAAAATGCGGGATCCAGATCATGAGATTCACTGATATTTCCTGACAGAATACGCTTCTTCCAACTCTGTGATTCAGGTACGATCAACGTAGGGAAGGAATCGATTTCAGTGCTAAAGTTCAGCCTCCACTACGAATAGTCCATTGAAGTAATGGGGCTGATCATTTCACCCGGGCCCGATGGTAGTCTGTAGCACTATGCTCCAGCATAAGAATATCCATCCAGCTACATGGATGTCTGCTGATCGAAAAAAATAGAAATTAAATCGACCATGTTGTGATAGACGCAAGGCACGATTCCAATTTTTTGGACGGACGTACTATCTGCGGCACAAACTTGGAACCAGACCACTAACATGACCGCCTCTCTCCAGCTAACAGCAGTTAAAGAAAATACATGGAGGGCCGATTTTTTCTTTAAATTAAAAAAACTTCAAAATTCGAAAAAACGGTGACACTTTTACCTCAAAAAGTTTTGCTTATCACTGAGCTAACCCTGAGCTAACCCTAAAGTTACATCTGCTAGACTGCTGGGTAGTTAAAAGTTAGCTATAAACTAACCTCATATCCTGCAGATGAGTGTATGAGATCGTGTAAGCAGC
The DNA here is from genome assembly GCA_029783565.1 of Rhagoletis cerasi. NCBI lineage: Eukaryota > Metazoa > Arthropoda > Insecta > Diptera > Tephritidae > Rhagoletis > Rhagoletis cerasi. The sequence continues at coordinate 61 of JAPVRG010148333.1, read as the reverse complement.
ATAGATACATATGTATATATGTACGCGTCTAGCTACTGCTGCTGCAGACGCTGATTAAATA